>BQNB010041146.1:0-5000 GCA_026074375.1 Tanacetum coccineum
TTTAAATGGGTCAAAATCGACGCTAAATCTATGCTTGTGTCGTGTTATTTTTTTTTAGCATGTGTTGACTGTGGAGGCCAGACTTTGGCCTCACTTTGTGAGCTCATTTATCCGCCATTTCTCATGACTCAAATTGCTAATTAAACTACAACAGGTCAGCTATAACTCATAATCAAATCTTGGACTTAGGGGTTACGTTTACTAGTCGTGCCTTACTTCCAAAGTTACTCATTTACTGCGTGTATATAAGACGGGGACTATGAACATATGACTTCCCCATTTCAACTATTATACATAGGACACGACCTTTGGCATGATGAGGGCTTATTCTAAGATACATTAATAGTATGGTTTCATCATATAACCAAGGTAACCACGCTGAACCAACTCTATGATTTATAATTTATACGTATAGCAGTACATATGCGAAAATTTTCAAGTATGATTTCATGGTGGCTTTTCTACATAATTTTCTCAAGCACTACTAATGACAATACTTGAAGTTAAACAAGAGAAAAGAGGTGCGACTCACAGTAGACGCGAAGGAGAATATGCCCCAAAATTACCCAACGAAAACCTTAGTTCCAATATCAAAGGAAACCCTAGCTTTGCCCTATCACCACCTTGATAATTCTTCTACTTGCTGTGACCTTGAACCAACCAATACTCCGAACACAAAACTCCCTCGTTGCTTGTATATCTTCGTCGACCAAAAAGGAACCGAAAGTGGATTTAGGGTTAGGGTTTTTATTATTTTATGCTTGAGGAAAAAATACAAGAGTGCGGTTTTGAGAGGGATAACAAAGTTGTATGAGGAGATGAGGTTTGATACTAGTGATGTTGTTGTTGTTGTTTCTGTGTTTAAAAAGGAAGTGCAAGTCTTTATATACTTGAATAACACAGCATGAATAGTTTTCCAATTTGAAGTCACGTTCTTATGTAAACCCATATAAGGCAAGGGATTTCTTGGATTCAACATAGGTCAAATACAGTGTTTTAAAGCGTGATATTGTTGAAAACGTGAAAAGGAAAAAAAAGAGCTAGTAGCTAGGTATATCACCGGTATGGATTGGGTTTAGGAGAAAAAGAAGGTTGGGCTTTTAACCGATGGTTTTTAAGGGATAAAGGAGTCAAGATCTTGTGAATATTTTCTAATTTCGAAACAAAGAGGCGTGTATGGTTTGTGAAGAAAATATCAGTCAACATTGGCTAACTTGTAGGAATTTTTATTTTGACCTTCTACTCTTTAGTTTATATACTAGTTTACATATTTGTGATGTTTGTTTTGAGTCTTATTACTTTGGTCTAAAACGCGACATTGTCCAACTTCTCTTGTCGCGTGTGCATATTAAATATCGAGTAGGATGAACTTACATACAACCTTGCTAAGTGTACTTGACGTTTTCTAATAAGCGTCAAGTTTTTGAGCTCACGCGATATAGCTAATGTTAATTAAATGCCCAACTATACGAATTAAGTTAAAGTCTAAATGAAGTAGTAAGGGAATTTAAAAATGACGAGAGTATAGAGTCGTGGAAAGACCTGTAAAATACGGGGTGTTATATTTACCTATGTAAATGATCTTTTAGTGTAACAAGGAGCTTCGAAAACAAGAAAAAACAAAAGAAAAAATGGTACGGTTTGAAATAAAACGACATAAAGAAGAACAAACAAAAAAACTTAACAAATCACTCCATGGCTCTTAATACCAATTGTAAAATATGCTAGTAATCTATAACACCAAATAACTATGAAGAAATTCTAGAGAGAGAAAATGGATGGGAGGAAGGTTCTAGTAAGAGAAAGTTAGAAAGAATGAAAGATTAGATTATGTATGAATAAACCAACCAACCAACCAACACCCTCTCCATGTGTGGAGAGGGTATTTATACATCATTGCTAACCGGCCATGGGCTTTAGTAATGGGCTTTCCTTGTGTCTTTGTCTCGGTTAGCTTACTAACATTACATTGGATTAATCTACGAGCTATGACTAACTATATTGGTAGTGACCAATACTTTTCGTGTTTCTAACACAAACTGATCTTTAAAAACCTGTTTCACACAATTAATTTCTTTACATAAATGCTCATTTTCAGAAAGCAATTATGCCACACTACTTTCCAGTTCCTTATTTATGGTCTCAAGTTCACTTATATCATGGTTGACTTTCTGTTCCTTGTTATTTTCTCTCATAGATTTGATAAGTTCCTTCAACTTACAAACGGTAGTGTCTTTCTCTTGTAGCTGAGCTTTCAAATCGTTATTTTCAAAATATTCTAGAATTTCAAGAGCATTATGATTATCACGAGGTTTATCCTTTTGAAAATTTCTTGATTAAGTTGTATTGACAATTCAAGAGAAATACAATATTTTTCAAGTTGTGAGTAACTTTTCAAAAGATCATTATACGCATTTTGTGTTTTTGAAAGCTCAGCATCAAGATTGAAACACTTATCATAAGATTCACTTCTTTGCATATTCACATTCACAGATTCACCATTCAAAGTAATAGAATTCATAACAGAAAGAAGAACATCTCGAGACATGATTTTTTGTAAGAGTCGATCATTTTTCAGAAAGAGTTCTTTCTTAACAATTTCAAAACATTGTTTGTCAACTAAACATTATTGAGCAACAGCTTCCATTTGGTTAAAAATTGTTGGTACTTTTGTTATTTCATTTAGAAGATCTTTATCAAACACATTAAAAATGTCTTTTAAAGACTTTAAAAATGGAATAATTTCATTAATAAAAACAGTTTTAGTATGTTCAAACCCTCATTCACCTTCTGTAAGAGCATCAGGTGTGGTCTTTATCTTCACCACAGAGTCAAACTTGGCAAGGTGGAATTTAATCTTTTTAAGGCTTTCATTCACCAAACTTACCTTAGGAAGTTCACTAGGAACTTCTACTTTGACAGGTGATGCGTCAGAAGATTCAGTGGAAGGGTTTGACATATGAAACTAGAAAGCTTGTTCAGCCGACAATTCTTGTTGTGGAACATAACATTTCCTAAAATCCTCAGATAGTTGATTTAATTTTACATAATTAATAGGTTTATGAGAAATTTTTTATTTAATAGCCTCTGGATCATTTACTTTTTCAGACATTTTTGATCGACTAACTTCTTCCAAAATTAATGTCTCATCATCATCAATCACAGGCATAGCAACATGTTCACTAGATATAACACTACCATCATACAAGGTTGGCCTGATTCGCTGAGCTTTCTTGAGATAAAATGGATTTTGATACCCAAGAGCTTGTTTGTGAGTGTTATCATAAAAAACTTATGGCTTTGTTAACATGTGCACTGTTTGAGCAGATTGATCCATTTTATAAACAATTCTTTTATCTTCTTTTCCAAATCAATTTCATTATCCTTATATTTAGTTTCCTTTCCTTTGGATTCATTTTTGAAAACAGTAAATGTTTGCAATAAAGATTCTTTTTCCTTGATTTGATTCGAAAGATTTTGTTTAGGTGAGTCAAGCTGCTTAAGTGCAAGCTTTTCTTTAATCATATCATCCATTTGAGAATCAATTATTTTTTCACGAGAGCTTAAATCAATATTAAGACACTGTTCAAAAGTTTTGACTCTTTTTTTATATCTCTCAAGCTCATCGGTCATGGATTCATTATTATTTTTCAGATTAGCCTTTTCCTAATTATTTACATGATTAATTATTTGTTCTGACATTTGTTCAATCACAGATAAAATCAATGAATCTTGTTGTGCATATAAATTAGTGTCTTGAACAGCAACCTGTTGTGGTTCTTGCAAATATTGAGAATACAGAATGATATTGCTATCACTATGTATCTCATTATTGGAAAAATCAACAACTGGTGTTTGTTCAAAATCCTGCATTGCATGCATACTTTGATTATCCATATCATTATGATAGGTTTCAGAATGAGGTACCTCTGAGATAACATTAGAACCATAGTTGGAAAGATTAGCCATCAGAACCGCTTTTGCATTCAAGACATCATCACAGTCAGAATCATAAGCATCAAGATCCTCAGTCTGAAAAGCATCATTGTTTTGAATGGTTGTCTGAATAGCTTGACCGTCTGGAGTGCCTGGATCTGTAAGAAATGCGAGTTTCTCTTCATCCAAAATTTGTCTAGCTTCCAATGCTTTAGCCAACATCACCTTTTCCTTAAACCATACAGCATTCCTTAGTCGCTTAGGCTGAGTGCATTGCCTTGCCATATGTCCTTATCCTTGACAATTATAGCATTTAACAACCCTTTCTTATCCGCTTTTATTGTTTCTCCCAGAACTAGTAGCATTACCCTTATAACCAGTACCAGAATAACTTTGCCTTTACCCCCTGAACTTGTTGCACTGTAACCTTGCCGTCTTGAATAGTGGCTTGGTTTCTCGGATTAAAGGAAGTTCTAAGTTGATTGTTGGTTAAAGGGAACCTTGAAGAGGCTACAACTGTCAGAAAAACCATTTCCTTGTTGAGACAGGCAATTGGATCATCTTCTTGAGAGACTACAGGAACAGCAAGACCTGAGTCTATTTGAAGGACCTCAGTCATTAGTTGAATTGAAGTTTGTTGTTGTTGAAGATTGTGGTGTGTTGTAAGACAATTGGTGGACGACAAAATGAGGTTTGATAAGACTAATAAATGTGATGATGGTGGAGACGGATGAATGACTGATTTATGGTTGTGATAGATGAGGTAGTGGATACATTGCTGAGTATGATTGAGGAGAGTGAACTTGTGGAATCATGGTATTTGTTTGTTAAGGAAACTGAGTAGAATTATATTAAGAGTGATAGTTGTTAAGTTGAGACTGTAATGGATTGTAGTTAGCAATAAATGCAAGAGGATCTTGGTATCGTTCATACATCAATCGAGTTTCATTTGCATGTGCCTCATGTTTGTTTGAGAATATGATTATAAAATGATCAAGTTTGTAGTATGCAAATTTTCTAGCCACTTCACTTCCCATCACACAGTGGTACTTGCACCATTTCTG
>BQNB010041146.1:20000-22944 GCA_026074375.1 Tanacetum coccineum
ATTCTACTATGCCACCTACGCTCTCTAGAAGATACAACACGACACCTCAAACCATAAATTACACCACATGTGGTTCGTTTAATCACAGTAAACATCTTAACACCATTGGACATTTTAATCAGCCAACATGGCTTTACACGCTAGCCCAAATCCAAAATAATTCTTAGCCAACCAAGCCCAATCTGCCATTAACAAGCCCAACAGTCCATGTCAGTTCAGTCCCAAGCCCAACAGAAGCGAGTCCATGGCCCTAGACTGGGCTCCAAGCATGATCCCAGAATCACGAACTACACTTCTGAATAGCATTTACCATGACTCTTTGGAATCAGACTGGAATACGGATACATGTGCAAACATCTTATCTTAATTCACCATACAAGTATATAAAACTCATTTATAAAAAATGTTTATATTTAATCTGTATGTGTTGGTGAATGAAAAATAATACCCGTCATCATATAGGTCATAGCATCTTACCTACACTTAATCGTCATTAATACATACACAACATTCTGGTTAGCACCCTAATATTATGAAAAATCGCATTCCTGTTCGTCAATTTAATATAGAATTAATAATTGTACTTTAGAATTTGATGCCTTCGTGCTCTTGGTGAAGGATTTCATGACCCTCATATTCTCACTAAATATTGATATTTTGGGAGATCCTCTATCCCGGTAAACCTACAACCCTCTACTATCCCTCATGCTCTAGATTTCTGTCAACCCACTATGTGTCACCTACGGACCAGTTGGATATCCCCGGTGAAGAGTGCTCTGTTCCCTGTGTACTCGTCAGTTATATAACGTATACTAATCAAAAGTCTCCATATGTTTGTCATGCTTGTCAGCTCGGCAAACATGTGAGACTTCTGTTTTCTAGTTCAAATTCTATTACTCGTTTTCCGTGATTGTTCACCTCAGATATTATAACTCTTCACCTAACGTTAGTTATCTGGTAGTTTTAAATAAAATGTGGTTATTTCCCTGATCATATATTCTATTATTTGTGGATTTTATCCATTTTACGTAATAATCTGAAGTTTTTCAAAAGTTCTTACATTTTTGTTCTTACGTAAATAATCAATTTAAGTGTGACATTACGGCTTTTCAGTGCGACCATGGTGGTGAGTTTGATAACACCAACTTTCTTGATTTGTTTGCGAAAAATGGCATTCAAATTCGGTTCTTTTGCCCAAAAACCTCTCAACAAAATGGAAAATCAGAACGGATGATACGTACCATTAATAATGTCATCCGCACCCTTCTTTTCCAAGCTGATCTTCCACCATCCTTTTGGGTCAAGGCATTACATATGATTGCCTACTTAATAAATCTACTTCCCTTATCCGCCATCCAAAATGAAATACCTTGCATGAAATTGTTTAACAAACAACTTGATTACTCACGTTTTTGTACTTTTGGTTGCCTTTGTTACGCACATCTCGATTCAACTCATAAACTGGCACCCCGCGCTACACCTTGCATATTTTTGGGATATCCCGCTTATAACCATGGATATCGATTCCTTGACCTCTCCACCAATAAAATCATTCTTTCTCATCATGTAACATTTGATGAACTTCAATTTCCGTACAGTTTAATAACACCATCTAACCCACCGTCTTACACGTTTCTTGACCCTACACCATATCCTATTACCCGTTAGATCATTCTTAACCCCGCTCCACACCAACCTGCTCCAAATGAGCACAACGCCCCTAAGACCCCATAAACCCTTGACCCAACACCACCTACTACTCTGGCTCACCACATACCTACACTAACCATAACACCCGCGACCTAACCAAATTACACCCAATCTCCTAATCCAACCCCCTCTCCTATAATTCAACATACTTCACTCCCTAACTCGTCACCCGAACTCTTCCTATGGTCACACGTTCCCAAGTTGGCACGGTTAAGCTTAATCCTCGTTTTCATGGTCATGTATCTCACATTTCTCCTCTTCCAAAGTCTCCTTTTTTTGCCTTATATGATCCTAATTGGCGAGATGCTATGTATGATGAATATAATGCATTAATTAAAAATGGTACTTGGATTCTTGTTTCGAAACCATCCAATGTTAATGTGATTCGGTCTATGTGGTTATTTCGGCATAAATATCATGCCGACGGTTCTTTGAGCAGATACAAGGCTCATCTTGTAGCTAACGGTAGTACTCAGCAGCTTGGTGTTGATTGTGATGATACTTTTAGTCTGGTTGTTAAACCGAATACTATATGCACTGTTTTGAGTCTTGCATTGTCTCGGAATTGGCCAATTCATCAGCTAGATGTCAAGAATGCCTTTCTTAACAGTGATACTTCTAAGACTGTTTATATGTATCAGCCACCAGGGTTTGTGGATGTTCATTTTCCACATCATGTTTTTCGGTTACAAAGGTCGTATATGGACTAAAACAGGCACCTCGTGCTTGGTTTAAGCGGTTTGTAGGTTATGCCCTACGGGTTGGTTTCTCATCAAGTCGATGTGACTCATCCTTGTTCATATATAGACGTGGTACTGAGGTTACATATTTGTTGATCTACATTGATGATATTGTACTAACTGCCTCATCTACATATTTACTTTAGTGTATTATTTCATCATTACATAAAGAGTTTGATATGACTGATTTGGGGGCTCTTAATTATTTTTTAGGGATTTCTATTACTCGTGACTCTAAAGGCATGTTTCTCTCTTAAAAGAAATATGCTTTGCAGCTTTTGGACATGGCACATATGGCTAACTGTAAACCAACTCGGACTTCAGTTGACACGAAATCTAAGCTTGGTTTTGACAGGGATCCTGTTTCTTTTCCTTCCTTATATCGTAGTCTTGCAGGTGGTTTGCAGTACCTGACATTTACTCATCCAGATATATCTTATGCAGTACAACATGTATGCCTTCATATACATGATCCTCGAGAGCCTCACTTTGCT
>BQNB010041146.1:25432-37090 GCA_026074375.1 Tanacetum coccineum
GTTCTTCTTAAGTACTGCCAACTAGATTCCGCATAGTTGACAGTATATCAGTGTTTCAATAAGGAATATCGATCCTACAGCAAAAATAACTTATATAAGTATTACTTATAAGAGAGATCGGTATGATATGTCTATAAGCTTTAATTATAAGAGTGGTTTCTATGTTATATCTATAAGACTCTTATAGTACTATACGTAATATAATTTATATACGTATGTCAATCATGTAAGCACTTAGTAATTACTAATGCTAAACAACGTACAGTGTGTATCATGTAAGCATATATCCTAAATGCAAACAAGTAATGTATGTATATCCCGTGCAAATCCCATTTAGTCCAGATAAAAACTTTTGACCTGGTTCTCTATAACCTTGGCTCTAGATACCAATCTGTAACACCCCCAAATCTTTGTAGCAGCGGAATATAATGTATATCCGAGGGCGTTACTTCATAGATCAATAGCACAAGATATGAGAATGACCACTAAACGTGTCGTTTGAAAAAGATACACTGGATTAACAAAATACTTGTCCGTTACATAAGCTCATGGCTTCAAATTGTTCAACAGTATAAATAAAGATTTCGGCTTATAACAATTGTCTCCAAAATGTAATAAGACCCTAAATCTTTGATATGACTCTCCAATTATTGACTTTCAATGTATCACTGCACCTCGTGCCTTATTGACCTGAGAAAACATGCTTAAAACGTCAACATAAAGTTGATGAATCCAACTGTATGATTAAGCAACATATGCAAACATCATAAAAAGTAATTACGTTTTCCTAAGCTCATGACACTGAAGCTCGACATGTATGAATGCAATAAATTAACAATAAATGCCCGTGAATGATGTGCTAACCCGCAACATCCCAATCCGACATGGTATATGTTTGTTGTCCGACAACCCGGTACAGTGAGCGCTACTCACCCAAACGGGGATGTCAATCCCAAATAGATCTATTTATAACACTCGCGCTCACAACCTAGTGTATTTTATAACTTTTAGCTACAACCTAGTGATTGAAGTTCAGATAAGGGCTCCAGTGGTTTGTCGTACTTAAGGTCAAACAACGTAATTACATAGTTTAAAATGTACACTTGCGTCCAATTTGTAAAACAAAGCATGTTCTCACCCCAAGGATGTAAATCATTTAAATAATTTGTAAAACATGGGGCTATGAACTCACCTTAGTGAATAGTCCTCTGAAAATGATAATATATATCCAAGTATGAATCACACCGTCAAATACCTAAGTAAATACGGCCAGTCTTAGTCCACAAGTTTAGGCTAAAGACTCAATGTATAAACTATAATAAATTTCTAGTTTATATATACTGTTATCACTTGTGTGGTGGTGCCATGTCTATTGTATTTGTATTTTATAGTGATGGCTCTTGGGAAACGTATTAAGCGTTGATAATAATTTATTCATATTTAATTAAAGCCGTGTTCGAAACCGAAATAATATACCGAAAATATTATAAAACTCTCCGATTCGTTAAGTTGTTTATAAAAATCACTTTCATTTACAAACTACCTTAGTTTCTTATAATTACAAAACAGCCCCTAGGTTTATGAAATATACAATATTTACATTTTAAACCCTTAAGTTTCCAAAATTACGCTTTTAGTCCTCTAACTTTACAAAGTTGCACTTTAGGTCCTTTAATGTTTGAAACAGTCCCTTAAGTTCTAGGAATGACAGAAACAGTTCCTATACTTTTAAAATCAGTCATTGACAGTTTTGACCCTATAGTTTACAAATGACACTTTTAGTTCCTTAACTTGTAAAAATCGCATTTCAACTCCAATTAAGTTCTAACCCGTGGCATTATGTTTTGTTAAGTTCCAATAAGTCAAATAAGCTGTGGTCAGTCTATAAATAAGCTCAGACGAGCTTATTTTGGCTTATTGAGCTTATTGGGCCTTATTGGTCCCGTTAAGGTCCAATAAGTTATCCAAGGGTCCAATTAAGATTTCAAAGGCACTTAAGTTCTCATTAATCCTATTTAAGTTTGTTTAAGCTAAAAATAAGCTCAGGAGAGCTTATTGGAGCTTATTGGGCTAGTAAGCCCAATAACTCAAACCCGAAATACACTTAAAAGGGTTCCTTAGCATTTTAACTTATTTTTTAGACTTATTAATCACATTAGGGTCTGTTTGCTTGGTCAGCTTATCCAATAAGCTAATAAGCTCACTATTGGGCTTCTTGGGGGCCCCAATATGAAACCCAAATAATGCCTTTAAGCTTTATCAGGGCTCATTCTTTTTTTAGTGGTCATTAGTGTTATATTAGGTCCATTAAGCCCAACAAAACCTTATAAGTTCACCAATAAGTTGTTTTAAGCTTATTGTGAGCTTATGGCTTGCGGTGGACTCGCTAGTGGGCTAATGAGCCCATTAAGGGTTCGCCCCTTACTTTCCTAGGTAGTTAGTTTCGTGTGTGAAACTAATAAGCACCCCTAGTCCCTTAATAAGCTCGTAGAGCTTATTTATAAGTCGTAGGCTCATGGGTCGTGGCCTGTTGGGCCTCTTAGTAGGCTGTTGGGCCCAATATGACCCGAACTTACTCCTTTGGTTCACTAGCTTTGATTCTAGGGTTTTAAGAATCTCGTTTAGCACTAGTTAACGTTTATTTATCGTTATTACTCACATGCATTCGCTAAATAAGCTATCATACGCGTTCCCAAGCCAAATGGTTTCGTTTACATCGAATGTTTACGTATAGGATTTGTGTTTTTAACAAAAACAAGCTCATGAACACCTTGGTTCTCATTCGTAGGTTTCTATGAACGTTTAATCCTTAGCTTGATATTTAATCGTGTTTCATTCATGTTAGCACCACACAAGGCATATTATATGCTTAATATAGGTGTGAAACCATGCATGGGTCGAACCATGCATGTTCACGCTCACGTATGTTTTCCAATCGAAATTTATGTGACATATCAACTAGACAAGAAAATGACGAATGAAAATATGACACGAATGGTTATATTTCGAGACTTACAAAGGTCCTAGTCCTTGGTTGTGGATTATGAAGTACACACGAGATGTATACACCCAAACGTGTATAATACTCAAGCTTCAAGTTGTATCTAATTTTCTTAGCTCGTGATTCCTCTTGATATCCTTATACTCGATCTTAAATGTATCTTGAATCCTTAGAAGCAAATGTGGGTTCGTATATGGTTCGGTTATTATGAGCACAAAATGAGATAAAGTGTTATGTAGCGTAGAGAGTTTAGCTTTGAGAAAGAGTTGGAATTTTAGAAAATGTATTCAAGTGAACTTGTAAGTAAGTATTTATAGGCACAATAGTAGTTGTCCTCTTGGTCCTCACTTAGCTGGAAACGAACCATATGGGGGAGGTTCAGAGGGTTCCTAGTTAATCTCTCATGGTTTCTTGATAAACCACTTAAGTACAAGTTTTAATTACTCAAGTGTTGTACAAGATTTGCTAGATACTTGAAATCTTAAGGATTTTGTGTGTTTGATCATGCTTAGCCGCGGCACAAAGGAAATAAGGAAGAAAAATGGTTATTAACCATTGGGTAATTGGCTAGTAGGAAACATTTAGGACAAGTATTAATTAAACCAAGGATGTACTAGTACTTTTAAGGATAAGAGATTTTGTTAGCTAGCAAATCACCAAGGACGAATGGTTTGTGGTTTTTAACTCATATTCGGCCCTAAATGGGTTTGTAACACAAGAATTTATCAAATTTGTGTTTAAGGATTTAAATGTGGGTATTGGTTTGAGTCTAGGTAAGTCTAGGTATTTCCGGGGTGTGTCCAAATGTATTTTATTGCGAAACGTAAACCTTTTACGTGACCAACAAAAATAAAATACGCAAAGTTAATAATTATTTTCTTAATAATTATTTATTACTTTGTTGATGTAAACCTTAATTTATTTGATGACCGTTTACATTAAATGATTATTTCTAGTCTACGCGATTTAGCTTAAAAGTCAACTTAAAAGTAAACACGTATCGGACCAAAATAAATAGTAACGAATATTAGGAGTCGTAAAATGACATGAAATTGAGAAATGTTACACTTGCTTGGGACTTAACTTCTTTTGGGTTTGAAAATAACTCGTGGCAATGTTATCCGTCTTGATCACGAATCTCGAACCCAACAAATAATGTCTTCAAATCCTCAAGCAATGGACGACCGCCGTCATCTCTTTCTCTTACACCGTGTACTTCCTTTCCGTCTCATTTAACTTCCGACTCTCGAATGCGATCGGGTGTCCGTCTTGCATTAGAAATCCTCCAATAGCAAAGTCCGATGCATCCGTGTATAACTTGAAAGGCATGGTCACATCCGGTAGTCTCAACACCGGTTCCTCCATAACCTCCTTCTTCAAACTCTCGAACACCGCTTGGCACTCTTCGTCCCATATTCAAGCTTTGTTCTTCTTCAGTAGGTCCGTCAAAGAGGATGCTATGGCCGAGTATCCCATGATAAACCTTCGGTAATAGTTCACCAAACCAAGAAAATATCTCAACTCCGTAACCTTGGTTGGTGGTTCCCAATCTTGGATAGCCTTTATCTTTGCACCGTCCATCATCAACATCAAAATTATTTTTTTCCCTTTTTCCGTCCTTGATCTTGTTCTCTTTTGTCCAAAGAGCTCGACTTCTTCTTGGCGCGACTAAGAACACTTCTCCACTCACATAAAGTTTATTGTCTGTAACACCTGGAACACCTGTTTAAAATGCAAGAAGACATGCTCCTCCTCCAAGTATGACTAACAAAACAACATTGTCGTCTAGTTTACCCACCACAAATTTGATCAAGGGATACAGTGGAACAACTTATTCATGAGGGTGTGCAAAATGTCGTTTTTTTGTGGGGGGAAAAAAAAGGCCATTGGTCAAGCCAAATGGCATGACTAAGAACTCGTAAGAGCCATACCGAGTGACACACGTCGTCTTGGCCTCGTCTCCCTCGCTATCCGTACTTGGTAGTACCCCGATCTAATCCATCTTGTGGTTGAAGATATCTCGCCTTTCCAAGTTGATCAAACAAATCTGCAATGAGAGGAATAGGGTATTTGTTCTTGATTGTTACCTTTTTAAGTGCCCGATAGTCTATACACATCCGCAAGGACCCGTCCTTCTTCCTTTGAAATAGCACCAGCGCACCATATGGGGCTTTCGAGGGTCGAATATAGCCCGCATCCATTAGGTCCTTGAGTTGGTTGCGTAACTCTTCCAACTCGGGTAGTGGCATTCGGTAAGGGGCTTTGGCGGGGGGTTTGGAACCCGTCTCCAACTTGATGGTATGATCCACCTCCCTCCTAGGTGGTAGCTTCTTGCGCAACTCCTTGGGCATCACATCCTTGAACTCATCAAGTACCCGCTCGATCACTTTTGGTACCTCCACTTTGCTTGAACCCTCATTCGTCTCTAGCCTTGTTACCGCCAAATAGCAGGGCTCGCTCTTGTTGAATCCTTTTTTGAATTGCATGGCCGAAAGGGTCTTCGGTCCACTTTTAGCATCCCGTTCCGTACTCACCATGCAAGTCTTTCCACCGTCTAGGATACCCAAGGAATTAGCAAATGGCATAGGGAAAGCTCGTACCTTATCGAGAATTCCACCAAGAAGATACGAAAAACTACTTTGAAATCATCCATCGGGACCACCGACAAATCAATCGTCCCCTCCTATTCTCCTATCTTCGCCCGAACGATGAGCTTATGTTGCCACATAAGCCACGTTTGAAATAAGACCAAATAAAGAAAGACGAAAATTAAGCAAATATCTTAATAAGCCATGAAATAAGCTACGATTTTGAGCTTATGAACCACGAATCGAACACTAAACACCCCTTGGCGAGTGATACCACATGATATCCCTAATAATCCTTTCATAACTAATAAGCAAACTCGAATAAGCCCTAAATAAGCTCTTATTGAGCCGGCAACAAGAAAGAAAAAGAGAGAGAAGAAAAGAGCTTATAAAGTTAGATTAGAGAGAGAAATGGTGAGTTACAAATGAAAGAAATGCAACCAACACCCTCTCCATCTGTAGAGAGGGTTTCTTTTATACCCTTGTCCATTTACTTGGCACATGGGCTTTTCTACGTGGGTCGGGCTTGGCATATCTTGGGCTTTGAGCCCGAAACACGAACAATACTAGATTACAGTCCAAGCCTGTTGAACCCGACTAGCCTATTACTTTACAAGACCCAATTTGACTTTATAAGACCGATAACATTCTTGTTTGACATAATATAATTAAGGCTAACAGAAGATGAACATCCCAACTCCCCCAAAGTCTAGGACGCATGCCCTAAGAATATCTTCTAAAGTCTGAATTCTACGCTCACTTTGATCGTCAGTCTGAGGGTGGTAAGCCGTACTCATGTCTAACCGGGTTCCTAATGCCTCTTGCATTGACTGTCAAAACCTCGATGTGAACTGACTATCACGATCAGATATGATCGAGATCGACACACTGTGCCTAGCCATAATCTCATTCAGATACAACCTAGCCAATCTATCCATCTTATAATCCTTACACATAGGTAGAAAATGAGCAGACTTAGTCAATCGGTCCACAATGACCCAAATTATGTCATGCCCACTACTAGTCCTAGGTAACTTAGTCACAAAATTCATAGCTTTCCTTTCTCATTTCCACTCGGGAATCTCAGGTTGCTGCAGCAAGCCAGACGGCCTCTGATGCTCAGCCTTAACCTTCAAACAAGTCAAACACCTACTAACATACTCATCTATGTCCTTCTTCATACCCGGCCACAAATACCTATCTCTAAGGTCATAATACATCTTATCCGCTCCTGGGTGTATAGAGTACTTCGACTTATGGGCTTCGTCTATAATCAGGGTTCTTACATCACCCTTCAAAGGAACCCATATTTGATCCAGGTAATACAATGCTCCATCACTCCTAAGTTCAATCATTTCATCTATTCCTCTCTGCAATCCTGCAGACTCATCAGACGCCTCTTCCTGAGCCGCTAGTATCCTATCCTTGATACTCGACTGAAGGGTCATATTCATAGCTCTAACTCTCTTAGGTTTCACTCTCTCTTTCCTACTCAGCGCATCAGCCACTACATTCGCCTTACTAGGATGGTAGCGAATTTTACAGTCATAATCACTAAACAACTCTATCCAGCAACGTTGTCGCATATTTACTCTTTCTGACTAAAGATATGATGGAGACTCTTATGATCCATATATATGACACTCTTTGTCCCATACAAATAATGTCTCTAAATCTTAAGTGCAAACACACCCCACACATTCCAAATCAGGGTGGTTGTAATTATTCACATATTGATTTTCAATTTGCCTAATCATACGATACCACCTTACCTCTTTGCATCAACGAACAACCTAATCCAAAATCCGTACGCATCACATAATACAACAAAATCTTCCCGTCCACCGGGGAGATCTAGGAACAGGTGATTACACAACTTGATCAAAGTTTGAACGCATTCTCCTGTTCCTTACCCCATCAAGTCTTACTTTTTCTGAGTAAAGACATATGCGTTTAGCTATTTAAAAAGTTCTCAATTAATATACGGTAATACCTTCCAAACCTAAATGATCAGACTTCAACGGAGTTCAGGGGATTCCAATTCTTAACGGCCTTCAAGACTTACTAGGGCCTAACATGGAATTCCATCACATTAACCCTTTGCCAAGAAACTGTACTTCTCTGCAAACCAAAATTCACACTAGAAAACTATGTGGCATACAGTGATCTCCTTCTTGAGCCTTTCAAAACCAATCCAAATGCTCTTCATGCTCATACCGATTCTATATAGTAGAATCAAGATATCAACAATGAATCATTATCACAAAACTTGTCTAGATACTGTCTACACACTCGTACATCATATCTATAATACCGTTGGTGCATTAGTCAAACCAAAGGGCATTACTGTAAACTCGAAATGTCCATAACGAGTCCTAAACGCGGTCTTTGGAATGTCGTCCTTATGCACTCTCAGCTGATGGTATCCGGTCCTAGGGTATATCTTAGAGAAGTATTACGATCCTTGAAGTTGATCGAACAGGTCGTCTATCCTAGGAAGTGGATAACGGTTCTTAATGGTCAACTTATTCAGTTCTCTATAGTCAATACACATCCTAAAGGATCCATCCTTTTTCTTAACGAATAATATCGGTGCTCCCAAGCGGAAGATCTTGGTCGAATGGAAACTTTTCATGGAGTTTCCTTGATTTCTCGACAACTCCTCCGATTCAGAAGGTGCCAAATGATAGGGAGACTTTGCAATCGGCATTACTCCCGGGATTAACTCAATCCGAAACTCGATTTCCTAAACCGGCGGCAATCCAGATAGGCCATCTGGGAATACCTCAGGAAAATCTCTCACTACCACGATCTCTTCTTGTTTCTTCTCTTTAGCCTTAGCACTCATTAATTGCCTCATCTTTTCTTTTGGTTTTTCTCCTAATACTCTAAGCACCTTACCATCTAGTAGTGGTATCCTTACTACTTTCTCATGACAAATTATCTCAGAGCATAAAGGTCAGACAACTAATCCAATTTCTATGATCCACATCGAACTCCGCTTCCAAAGGGTCATTCAAGTTATGTCAAACAAAGACGCTTCTATTTCTAGTTTGCAACCCTTAATGACCTTATCAATTTCTACTAGCTGGTCGCTAGCTATCTCAATCTCAAAAACTCAAACTAAATCACTGTATGTATGTCAAACAGAGTTATAAAAATAGTGAAACAAATTATAGTCGGCTACCAGAGTCAAATAAGTATGACATAGTGATCGTTTTATAGTAAAAAACGCCCAAAAAAAAACCCCCGTCACGATGTTTCGAGTCCGGCGAGCCTCCTCTGCTCCCTAACAAGAAGTGCCTTGTCTCTTGCCCGATTCCCCTGGTTCCCTACGACTGACCCCATAATAGCTATAAATTGGGTTTCTGATGGTTTCCCTTTGGCCTTTTAGCCTGATACAACCTAGGACATGCTGCACTTTGATTAGGACGGTATTTTTTTTTTTATATTATTTTTTTTTACTACCACACCGTATATTCTAGCAACTGTTTCTATCTATTGACGGTTCACATTCCTAGGCACCACTCTACAATCCCTAACAAAATGTCCTTGGAATGCGACAAGGTGTTTTAGGCGGATGGTGATAGCTACAGGTGGTACACTTGGGTGCCGTACCCGTGTAACCTCCCCTAACAGGGTTTGCGGTTGTAGCAAAAGCATTTCTCGTTCTAGTCCTCTTGTTATCGTCCCTTCCATTCCTATCCTTACTAGGTTCTCCCCTATTTCCTCTCTTCTCAGGGTTCTTTTTTATGGATCCATTCCTAAGGGCTTCATCAGTTAATGTGCCAGCTATCTGCACAGCCTTTTGGATGGTCTTTGGCTCTGTTGCTGCCACCATTCCTCGAATTTGTGGAGCAAGGCCATACACATACCTCTCAATCCTCTTACCTTTCGGGGTTACTAAGTGAGGAACTAACCTAGCCAACTCATGAAACCTATCAGTATACGCAGCATGGCCAGCCCCGACCATGGCGTGATTCCACAACTCAGTTTCCAACTTTTGCATCTCATTACTCGGGCAAAATTCCTCTCTAGTCAATGTCTTAAAGTCTTCCCAAGACATACCTACAGCGGCCTCTCAACCTCGTGTGTGGATTTGAGAGTTCCACCACATGAGAGCCTTACTAACAAATGAACCAGCAGTGTACTTTACCTTTTGATTATCCCTACACCCACTCATATCCTGAACTGACTCCATCTTCTCAATCCAATGGGTATACACTATAGCACCTCCCTTACCATCATACTCCTTAGGGTTACAAGCTAAGAACTCCTTATAGGTACAACCCCTACTAATATCACCCCGGATGTTGTCAATGACGGCATCACCGTTTTGATTCCTACCATTTCCTTAACCTCTACCTTGGTCGCCTACTTGGGCTACAATAGTGGGAAGTAAATTCTGCAACTGCTGTGCAATGATGGTGGAGAAGTTGGGGAATCCGTTAACACCATCATTCACATCACTACCCTGACCACCTACTTGGCCACCTTGACCATCAATCCTACCATCACCCTAATCACCAGAACGACCTCTAGTCCTACCACCACCTCTACTAGCTCGTCTACCTATTCCGCCTCCTCGTGATGCGGCATTAGGTCGGCCAGCACTTCAGGTCATCATCGTTAGCGGCATTATCTACACAAGGGAGAACATGGGTAACGTTAGGTAGGTGAGACGGTCAATACGTATAGGATAACTTAATATGTTATACCCCACATCATGCGATCCTAAGGTGTCAACACCGATTTGTGTGGACGATAATACTAAATATGCGTGAGTCGTGATACGTTTATAATTACGTTGGCCATTGTATTTATACCCGTATCCTTTCCCAGTTGTACTTAGTATCAGGCTCACACATTTCAAATGAATGACTTAACTAGTACCATATACCATGTAACCACATAAGCACGTATAAGCGGAACACCGCACACATAGATCCTATAACGCAACTATATGCAGGTTCCTAGGTTATAGTCTAGGCCAAACCACCTAGTTCTCTATAACCTTGGCTCTGATTACCATTCTGTCACACCCTGTCAGCGGCGGAAACTCAGGAATGTAACATAATGATCAATCATAACACAAGATACATAATAGAGAAAACTAAAATGCATTAATGAAAGTGTCATGATGACCATCAACCTCAAAACAGCCTTGAGTGATGTCCCAAATCAAGAACACAACATATAGTTGTCAATTATTACAACCATAAGCCCGCGCAGGGGTCCACACAATCTTATCCTTAATCCTCAAGAAACCAAATCCATAACTAACATCAAATGTTAGACTTCTCAAACAAGATTCCTACGAGATTCTCTAAAAGTCTGCCACATGCACCACAATCTTAACGATCATTAACTTCACCTGAAAATGATACTCAAAAACGTCAACAATAATGTTGGTGAGCTCGTAGGTTTGACCTTAAACCCAGTTGTTATGCCAATCATTTAAACAGTGGACAATAGTGCTATATAATAGTGAATATATGCAAACAAACCCATGACTTAGCATCCTCGCTAATCATGTGCGATGACCTAGCATCCCCGCTAGTCACCAAAACCAGTATATACCAATGCTCTTGGAGTCGCAACTCCGATATGTCACTTACGCACCTAAAGGGCGTACCAGCTGGAGCACTATATTAGGGCAGGACCACACAAGACATGGCAAATCATTGCCAATCACCCTTGCCATGCATCACAATGCATGCAAGTAAAATCAAAACCCTTGTCATGCCAAACACATTACATGCAAGTAAAATCACATTACATATATTCACATAGCAGTCATAAGCACATAAATTATCCCAAAAACAAAACCACGTTTTGCACAGTTCAAAAAATAGTTCAAGACACATTTGAGTATCATTTTCCCCCAACGGAAAATATTTAAAAAGAGGGGCTATGAGAACTCACCTCAAGCAAGTCTTTAGCAACCAAATCTTAATCACACAATCAAATGCAACGATGTCCGCGCACGACCTAGTCCAGTTAATGTCCCATTTTAATCATTTATTTCCAAAACAGTTTTTAGTGTTGATGCATAGGGGTTAGATGCAC
>BQNB010041147.1:2612-46948 GCA_026074375.1 Tanacetum coccineum
ATCTTCCTCTATCTTTTGTCTCTTCCTTGTGCTTTTTCTAGGAATAGACTTCTTTCTCTTTGCTCCAGGTTCTTTAACAACTTATTTCATTTCTTCTTGTGTATCAACCTCTTCTTCCACAATCTTTTCAGGTGACTTCATCTTTTCAGGAGACTTTTGCTTTTTACTTCTATGCTCTGCATCCATAGGCTTAATATTTTGATTAAAATCGCAAACCTTTTCAAAGATTGGCCTAATGTCATTGTAAGACATTCCCTTGAACTCACTAATCTTGTAGTTCCCCTTATTCTTCAAGTGTTTGATTATATTTCTTCTTGCTTGGGCAACTGTCTTTGGTTTCATCTTTAGAGTATGATACCTTATGACTGAAGGATCATTCCAATCTATCTTCTTAGTAGACTTAGATCCAGCCATATCTCTTTGCCTTTCTTTTTCATCCCACTGTCTAGCAATTTCTTCATCTCTAGCAATCTGAGCTCTTTGTTCCTCATTCATTTGCTCTTCAAGTCTGATGGCTTCAGCAAAACTTAATCTTTCTTGTTCAAGCTCTTTCTTAGATTTCTTCTTGGGCTCAGACTCTATCATTATGGTTTTTCCCTTGTCTTGTCTTGACCTTTTCTCTGCACTCCTTCTTGTATAGGTAACAGTTCCTCTAGCAGTACTAAGATTTACCTCAGCAGTACTAACTATTGGAACTTCTTCACTAGCAGTACCTTGTTTTGCTCCAGCAGTACTAACTTCAGCACTTCTTTTTTCATTGCTTTCTTGATCTTGAATTACTTCTGTAGGAGTGACATCTTGAATCACAAGTTCAGTTTCATTACTTGCTTTATCATGAACCTCTGCATCAGATAATTTCCTCCCCTGTTTGGAAGAATCATCTGCAATGTCTTCATCATCTGAAAGAACAACCCTAGCTTGTCTCCTTGCTTTCCCAATCTTTATCTGAGACTCTAGCTTCTTGACCCTGAGAATAAGCTTAGTATAAGCAGAATTGAAGGTTTTCTTTTTCTTCTTTAAGTCAGCCTCCAATACTCCAATCCTGTCAGAAAGTTTGGTAACCAAATTCATCAATTCATTAAGTTTCAAGCTACCCTCATCACTTCCATATGAGTGAACAGCATAGAGAGGTGAGTCATAGGGTGTAGGAAAATGGTATTCTGTTCCAGGTTATGTTGGTGATGGTTGTTTGGGTGAGGGTTGAGTAGGTGAGGGTTGAGTAGGTGATGGTTGTGTAGGTGAGGGTGTATAAGCGGGTATGATTCTTTTTCTTTTTCTTTTTTTTTTTTTTTTTTTTTTTTTTAAGGTGACGGTGAAAGGCGTAGGGGAAGGTGAATATGTGATCTGGAGAGAATTTGAGGGGTTCAGTAAACATCTAACATTATTGGGAATAAAAGCAACCTCCTGGCATGAAAATCCTTGGTGGACCTTTTCTATATTACTAAACACTTTCATACTAAGAGATGGAACATGATATATTCTTGTGTGTTGTTGAAGTTGGTGTCTCTGCATATCTAGGCATATCTAAATGAACCTAGGATACATCAAAAACTTATGGGGGCTAGAGATATTAGACACCATGTGCTCAAATATCATCCTAGAAAAGTTAAACTTCCTATTGGTGGCTAAACATATAATAGCAGCTGCAATATTACTACTAAACTGCTCCCAATCAGTCTTCTTTGGGCTTAGGTAATAAAGAATATTATGAATAAGAAACCTCCATTGAGGTGAAAAGGCACCTTTTTGAAAAGTTAACTTATCTGAGTCAGTGTGATAGCCCATAAGCGCCAATTGCTCAAAAATCTCTGAAGTTGGAATATAAGTAATACCCTCTTGATCAGCCAACTTGAGATGTCGCCGTAAAGAACCTTCGGTTATAGACAGTGAGTGACCATCATAAGCCCTCGTTGATTGGTTGTTAGGCCCATTAAGGGTCCGAATGGATTTTTAAGGTTTAGATTAGGTCCATTAAGGTCCTTTAACTACATTTGGGTCCATTAAGTCCATTATGCTTATATAAGGTTACCATTAAGCTGTTTAGAGCTTATTGGGAGCTTATGGCTCGTGATGGGTTTGTTAATGGGCTCGTGAGTCCATTAAGGGTTTGGTTTGTTTCCAAAAAGGCAAGGCAAGGCCTAAGTGACTCAAATAAGCCCTCCTAGTCAACCACTAAGCTCGTATAGCTTATTCATAAGCCGTAGGCTTATTATACGAGGCTTGTTGGGCCTGTTGGGCTCCCACGGTGGGCTGCCAAGCCAAAGTGACCCGAATAGTGACCTTGAGCCACTAGTTTGATTTTTTAGGGTTTTGACATATTAATCTAGCACTAGTTAACGTTTATTACATCGTTATTTAATACATGCACTCGTTCAACAAGTCATTACATGCGTTCCTAAGCCAAGTTATCGGTTTTACGTGAGAAGTTAACGTGTTGTTTTCTTGCATTCCTCACAAACAAAACCAATGATCATAAACGAACTTGTTCCGGTAATTTAGACGCATGTTAAGCCCTATCCTCGTATATTACCTGATTTTAGTCAAGTTCACACCATACAAGACTTTATTCATTAATCTTAGGTGCGTGAACCATGCATGGGTCAAACCATGCATGTTCATGCACACACATATGTCCCAAATGGAAATTTTATGACTTATGTACTTAGATAAGACTTATAATGAAATGAACATGACATATTAGGATTAGTTATGACTTACAAAGGGTCCTAAGGTCGCGAACGTGAATAGTAAAGTAAACCTAAATGTTTACACCCCAATGCCTATATAATCCAAGCTAAAAGCTTGTAACCCGAATCCCTTAGCTCGTGTTTCCCTTTTTAAAACCTTATGCTCAATCTTTAAGGCTTCTTTGTGTTCTTAGAGCGAATGTGGTTCGAATAAGGTTCGGCTTGGATCAATGCCGAATGAAACAAGGTGTAATTAAGAGAAGTTTATCTTGGAGAGAGTATTAAGAGTTTGGAAATGTCTTTTGTGAACTAGTGAGTCTTATTTATAGGAAATGAGGCTAGTTAACTCTCTTGGTTCCCTCTTGACTAGAACACGAGCCAATATAGTAGTTTTAGGGGGGTTCTAGTTGATAACCCATGGTTTTAGGCTAAACCACCTAAGTACATGTTTTAATTAGTTAGTTGATGTACAAGATTTGCTTGATTCTACAAATCTTAAGGATTTGTGTGCTCTTGCATGGATAACCGCGGCTAAGAGGGGTCAAAGGCAAAAATTGGTTATTAACCATTGGATAATTAGTCATTAGGAGACCATTAGGACTTGCATTAATTAGCTAGGTGAGGTACTTGTACTCTTAAGGATCATTAAGGGATCTTTGGTAGCTAGTAAATCACCTAGGATGATTTTTATGTGGGTTTACTTGCCCACACTCGGCATTCATGTGTTATTAACACAAGATTTGATTAAATTTTGTGTTTAGGCATTTAAAATGGGTATTGGTTTTAGTCTAGGAAAGTCTAGGTATTTCCATGGTGTGTCTAAATGCATTTTATTGCGAAACGTAAGCCATTTACGTGACCAATAAAAAAATAAAAAATAAGCAAATTCAATAATTATCTTCCTAATAATTACTTGACACTTGCTCAACGTAAACCTTGATTTATTTGATGACCGTTTACACTAAATGATTATTTCTAGTCTACGCGATTTATCTTAAAGTTAATTTAAAAGTAAACGCGTATTGGACCAAAATAAACAGTGACGAATAATAGGAGTCGTATAATGACCTGAAATTGAGAAATGTTACAGTCTCCACCCGTTAAAAGAGCTTTGCCCTCAAAGCTTAAGACCTTGTAGTGGATGACGAAGCCCGGTTTGAGAAAAGTTGTGGATATTTCTGTTTGAACGAATCTTCACGTTCCCAGGTGAACTCAGGACCTCTCCTCGAGTTCCAGCGAACCTTAACCAATGGTATCCGGCTTCGCTTCAATCGTTTGATCTCCCGTTCCATGATTTCAACGGGCTCTTCCACAAACTGGAGCTTATCGTCAACGTGAATTCCCTCTAACGGCATGACTAATGGTTCATCGGCGTAACATTTCTTTAGATTAGACACATGGAAAGTATGATGAACTCTGCTCAACTCTTGGGGAAGTTCCAGCTTGTAGGCAACTTTCCCAACTTTGGCTAACACCCTGAAAGGTCCGACGTATCTCGGATTTAGCTTGCCCCGCTTACCGAATCGTACAACCCCTTTCCAAGGTGAGACCTTGAGCATAACCCTATCCCCAACTTCAAACTCCATCGGCTTTCGCTTCCGATCAGCGTAGCTCTTTTGTCGATCTTGTGCAGCTTGCATCCTTTGCTTGATCAGGACGATCTTTTCCGTTGTTTCTTGGATTAACTCCGGGCCAGTCAGTTGGGCTTCTCCAACTTCTGCCCAGCACACCGGTGATCGACATTTTTGACCATACAGCGCCTCATAAGGTGCGGCCTTTATGCTAGCGTGATAACTGTTGTTGTATGAAAACTCGGCCAAGGGCAAATGTTTAACCCACCCTTTGCCAAAATCGATCACGCAAGCACGTAGCATGTCCTCGAGAGTCTGGATAGTTCTCTCGCTCTGGCCGTCAGTTTCTGGATGATATGCAGTGCTCATACTTACATCTGTACCCAGAGCTTTCTGAAATGATTTCCAGAAATTTGATGTGAATCTCCCATCACGATCACAGATAATTGAGGCAGGGATCCCGTGTCTTGCTACTACCCTGTTCAGGTACAACCTTGCCAACTTGTCCAATGGATCATTCTCCCTTATTGGCAAGAAGTGAGCAGATTTTGTAAGTCGATCCACAATCACCCAGATGGTGTCGAAACCTTGTGACGACCTAGGAAGCTTGGTGATAAAATCCATCGTGATATTATCCCACTTCCATTCGGGTACTGCTGGTTGTACTAACAATCCTGATGGCCTTTGGTGTTCGGCCTTGACCCTGGCACATGTTAAGCACTTGCTAACATACGTGGCGATGTCAGCCTTCATGTTTGGCCACCAATATAGTTTCTTCACATCTTGGTACATCTTTTCGGAACCTGGATGGATAGAGTACTTCGACTTGTGAGATTCGTGCATAATCACGGATCTCAAGTCTCCATAGCAAGGTAACCAACTCTGTCGTGTAAGCATAAAGTTTCCATCGGCGTGGTTCCAACCTTTCCTTGGGTATATCCTTTCTGATCATACCGCCTACATCTTCATTCACAAGATTCTCTGGTTTCTGGGCTTCGATCTGAGCTTCTAAAATTCATTTTGGAAGATCCAAGCCAATAGTCATAACCAAGGCTCGAACCCGCAGTGGCTCAATCCGCTCCTTACGGCTTAATGCATCAGCCACTACGTTTGCCTTCCCTGGATGATAACGAATGTCACAATCGTAGTCGCTTAGCAATTCAAGCCAACGGCGTTGCCTCATGTTAAGCTCCTTTTGATCGAGAATGTGTTGTAAGCTTTTATGGTCGGTGAACACGGTGCATCTGGTTCCATATAGATAGTGTCTCCATATCTTTAGAGCAAATACCACCGATCCAAGTTCTAAATCATGAGTGGTGTAGTTCTTCTCATGAACTTTTAACTGTCGAGAAGCATAGGCAATCACCTTCTCTCTCTGCATCAACACAGCGCCTAAGCCTTTGTGTGAAGCATCACAATAGACCACAAAGCCTTCGCTTCCTTCGGGTAATGCCAGAATTGGCGCACTGCACAACTTCTGCTTTATTAACTGAAACGCGTTCTCTTCCTTTTCACCCCAATCAAACTTGATTCCTTTCTGAGTGAGCTTTGCCATTAGTTTAGCAATCTTTGAAAATCCCTCGATGAACCTTCGATAGTACCCAGCAAGACCTAAAAACTGGCGGATCTCCGTTGGTGTCTTAGGAGATGCCCAATCTTTGATAGATTCTATCTTGGCTGGATCCACATGAATACCTCTGCTATCAATGACGTGACCAAGGAAGTGTACCTTCGGAATCTAAAATTCACATTTTGAAAACTTAGCGTACAACTTCTCTTTCTTAAGCAACTCCAAAATTGCCTTAAGATGTTCTTCGTGTTCCTTCTCGTCCTTTGAATAAATAAGTATGTCATCAATGAAGACAATTACAAACTTATCCAAGTAAGGCTTGCACACTCGGTTCATGAAGTCCATGAACACCGCAGGTGCGTTTGTCAATCCGAATGGCATGACTTGAAACTCGTAATGACCATACCGAGTTTGAAATGCCATCTTTGGAATGTCTTGCTCTTGTACTCTAAGCTGGTGATAGCCCCATCTCAGATCTATCTTCGAATAAATATTGGATCCTTGGAGTTGATCAAATAAATCGTCGATCCTCGGGAGTGGATAACGATTCTTCACGGTCAGCTTATTCAACTCACGGTAGTCGATGCACATCCTGAATGACCCATCCTTCTTTTTGACAAACAAGACCGGGGCTCCCCAATGTGAGGAACTAGGTCTTATGAATCCTTTGTCGAAAAGCTCTTGCAGTTGTTCTGACAATTCCTTCATTTTAGATGGAGCCAACTGATATGGTGCTCGAGCTACGGGTGCGGCTCCTAGAATTAAGTCGATTTGGAATTCCACTGGTCGAACCGGTGGAAGACCTGGCAAGTCCCCAGGAAATATTTCAGGAAAATCTCGGACAATTGGTACGTCCTTAATTTGTTTTCCTTCCGACTTGTCCTCCTCTTTCTTGGCGGATATTTATGCCAAAAAGACCTGGCATCCTTTCGCCATGTACTCTTGAGCCTTTGAACACGAGATAACTGTCAATCGAGATTCTCTCCCGTTGCTACTTTCGTTGCTATGAAAAGTTAAGATTTCATTCCCACAGGGGACTTAAACAAGTTTCTCATCGCATACGATCACGACGTGACATCTTCTTAACCAGTCCATGCCGATAATGATGTCGAAACTACCCAGTACTACGGGCATTAGATCTATGTTGAATGGATGGTCTAAGAAATTTAGGGTGCAACCTCGTATAATAGTGTCTATCTTGACTATTTTCCCATCAGCTAATTCGACATCATAACTATTATCTAATGGAGTTGGGGCGATGTCAATCTGGGAACTAAATGCAGTAGATATAAAACTTCTATCGGCACCAGTTTCGAATAAGATAGATGCATAGTGGTTGTTTAAAAGGAACGTACCCGTGACAACATTGGAGTCTGGGTTTCCCAATGCATTCCCTCTATTCTTGGCATTACTAACTGCATAAACCCAGCCTTGTGTATTCCCATTTCCTCCATCCTTATTCTTCAGCTTCGAGCAATCTCTCTTGAAATGCCTTGGTGCTCCACACTCAAAACAACTATTCCCTTTGGGAGCTGTCCCATTGCCCCTCTGAGTATTAGCAACATTTGTTTTACCAGTACTCTTGCAATCGCGAGCAAAGTGCCCTACCTTGTTGCACTTGTGGCACTTCTGGGTGCACGGGCCATTGTGGTGAAAATGGCACTTGGTGCACTTGGGCAAGTTTCCCCCATAGGGTTTCTTCTTACCAGTCCCCATATTGTAGACCTTGGCTACATTCTGCTTCTTGAAGGGTTGTTGTTGGTGTCCATGGTTGTTTCTGGATGAATCATCCGCCTTTCTCTTGTTATCAAACTTTTCCGCATATGTACGGAGTTTTTGATATATCAAGTCGTTGGCCAACTCAATCGTCTCATCCAACGTCTTGGGCTTTGAAGACTTCACATTCCCATAGATGTTATCAGGAAGTCCACGGATGTACTTGTTGATCTTCTCAGTTTCATTAGCACAAAACTTGGTACATATCAGGGTTAGCTCTTGGAAACGTTCAGTGTATGCTGGAACATCGTTCCCTTTGACCTTTAGGTTCCACAACTCAATTTCTAGTTTCTGGATCTCACCCAGTGGACAATACTTGTCCGTCATTTTCTTCTTGAGTCCTTCCCAAGTCATTGCATATGCCTCGGGACCTAAGGTTCTTATCTGACCGTTCCACCAAGTCAAAGCAGCACCTAACAGAGTGCAGGTGGCAAACTTTACCTGATTCTCAATCGCACAACCACTGATATTGAAAACTGACTCCATCTTTTCAATCCACCGAGTTAAACCGACCACGCCTTCAGTTCCTTTGAAGTTCAAAGGTTGACATTTCATGAAATCAGCGTAGTAACAAGGGCGTGCAGTTTGCACATTCCTTCGGTCATCCCCGTGCGAACTGTGGCTTGCGTCTCCATTGGTGAAGTTTCACTGAAGAGCTTGATCAATCATAGCTTGGACGGATTCTGGAGTCATGTTGTTTGGGTTGGTGTTGCTAGTAGGGGTGTTATGTCCTCGTCTGGTCATAGGTGCCATGATTTGTCTAGATCATAAAAGACAAAACGTAAGGTTATAATCATGACAGAATATAATAATGTATAGGTGAAACATCAACATAAGAGAGATATATAACATAAACACAATCTATTTCATTTATAACTTGGAAAATTATACATGAAATAGTTGTTGGTATACAAAATACAATACAAAAGACCTAAGGCTATGCTAGCGGGGAAAACCCCTAATACTTAACATGCTTGTACAATGGCCTAGCAAGATAAAATAACATGAACCGCTAGATGTGACTGTCAGCCTCCCCAGAAGCATCCTGGTGATTTGGAATCCTAGCATCTGGTCCTGGCTATCTAGCTCTCCTCTGCTGCTCTCGATGTGCTAGCAACTCAGCCTGCATGTCACTCATCTCTCGTCTCATGTCTCTCATCACTCAGAGAGTCTCTGCCATTTGTGCATGGTGCCTACGGTCAGACTCTCGTAGCGCTGCCATCTCGGCCTGCTGTATTTGAAAACGAGTCTCATATACCTGGTGTTGTGTCTGAATGAGAGTACCCTGCAGCTGTAGCTGTGCCTGATATGCCTGGATATGGGTCTCGTGTGCATACACATGATCATGATGGGTCTAAAGCTCTTGATGGGTCGCCTGACTCAATCTTATCGAGTGAGCCCACGCCTCTCGGGAAACATAGGCCTCCTCCTCCACAATCTATACTATCTCTGGAGAATTATTCTATCCCTCATAAGTAAGTCGACCCGCTGCGAGTCCATATCGACTCGCTGTAATATACGAGACCTACTATCATGAGCATTCTCTAGTAAAGCCTACAAGTCCTGTGTTTCATGCTTATGGAGTTCAGCAAGCTCTGTAACCCTAGTATTGACCTCTCCCACGGTCATAGGTGCTACCTCAGGAACTGCCTCTGCCGAATCTACCCAAGTATCCCTAATACCATACCCAACCTCACTAATCCCCTGCCGTCTCGCTTTAGCATCTACGGTGCTAACAAACCCATAATCTACCTCTCGACCTCTGGTAGGTCTGGCAGTAGAACTCTCCCCGATCTCATATTTGGAACCTAGAGTGGACAAACAGAACCTCTTGCGAGGTGGCAGCTCGAACTCGGGAAGATCATCCCTACGGTCAACAGGTGGTGGTATGTATAGAGATGATGGTAGTGGTGGTAATGGAGGTGATGGTAATGCGGCAGTAACTGCATCAATAAGGGCTTGAGTGGATGTTATCCCGAGTGTTTGGATTTAGGTTAGACACCCAGGTGATGGTAGTAATGGTGATGGCACAGGTGGTGGTGATGAATGTGTAGGTGGGGCCGTGCACCTAGTAAGGCGCTCTCCTGCAAAGGGTGGTGATAGTGAGATAGGTGGTGATGGTGATGGAGTAGTCATGGCTAGAAGTCTCTCAACCTCTGCCCCTGGTAGAAGGGATATGGAAGCCTGAGGCCGAACGGTAATCCTAGCCCTAATAGTAATGTCAGTGGAGGGTGGTTGTATAACAGGATCTGTTCCCTCAGGTGGGGAAACAGGCTCATCAGTAGGTACAATAATAGCAGAGTCGGCTGGAGCTAAGTGCTCCTCCTCCACCTCCTCCTCCTCATCATCCTCATCCTCATCATCGACGTTATCCCTAGATGAATCACCGTCATCATCATCTCCATCATCTCCCTCATCCATAGGATAGTCAACCGGACCATCCTCTGTCTCATCATCCTCATACTCCTCTGGTTCCTCCTCGGGATCCAACTCAGTAATATACCCGGGTGACTCAGCAGTAGGTGAATCAACAGGAGGTAATGGCTGCTCCTCAGCTGAGAACACATGTTCATCCTCCAATGGTATATACTCAGGGTATACAGGCTCTGGCACGTAATCAAGATCATGTGCCTGTACGAACATAGGCTCACGCTTGTGCCTGTATGAACAAGGGCTCACGCTCATCCTCGTCCTGTGGAACTGGCGGTGTCTGTGGCTCCTCTGGGTATGGTATGTAATCCGGTGATGGTGGGGCTACCGACTACATCGGGAGTCTATCGTATCCGTATACAATAACTCGTGGAGAACCTCCGTCAGATATCTCCTCATCGGCTCCCCAAAAGACTCTGCCTGGCTCAGAATCGGTATAGACAAAAGTGTAAGTAACCGCAGATGATGCAGAAGACATGACTGCTGCAAAAAGCAAAAATAACTTATTTAAGTATTACTTATAAGAGAGATCTGTATGTTATGTCTATAAGTTTTAATTATAAGAGTCTTATAGTAATATACGTAATATAATTTATATACGCGTATATCAATCATGTAAGCACTTAGTAAACTACTAATGCTAAAATAGTGTATGTCATGTAAGCATATATGTGCTAGATGCAAACAAGTAATGCATGTATGTCCTGTGCAAACCCTGTTTGTAATATAAAGTGTTTGAAAATGGTTATAGTCCAGACAAAACTTTTAACACATGGTTCTCTATAACCTTGGCTCTAGATACCAATCTGTAACACCTACAAATCTGGGTAGCAGCGGAATGTTGAATATCCGAGGGCGTTACTTCATAGATCAATAGCACAACATATGAGAACGACCACTAAACGTGTCATTTAAAAAGATACATTGGATTTAACAAAACACTTGTTCATTACATAAGCTCGTGGCTTCAAATTTGTTTGACAACATAAGTAAATATTTTGGTTTATAACAAATGTCCCAAAATGTAATACGCCCCAAATCTTTAATATTGACTCTTCACAGAGTGACCCCCAATGTATCTTGGCACCTCATGCCCTATTGACCTGAGAAATACATGCTTAAAATATAACACCCTGTGTTTTCAAGTCATTAACGACGACGATTAATCTACTATTCATCTTTTATATTGTACGCGTTTGTTTTAAATCGTAAATGTTAAGCTAAATCGCGTAAGCTAAAAAATAGCGTTCAATGTAAACGGGCATCAAACAATTAAACGTTTACATCAAGCAAGTATTAAATAATTATTTTGAGAATAATTATGGTCTTTGTGCATTTTATTTCTATCGGATACGTAAAGTGTATTTTTAATTAATCTACGCTTCAACAAATGTCTATTTTTAATTCCAATGATCAAAGTTTATAAAACTTCACCCCTAGGCATACATATATACACGTCCATATATATGTAGGAATCAAGCAAAGCATATAAATTACAAGTCTTACACTTTTAATAAAGGAGACTACAACTTATACTTTCACAAAAAAATGCAAGTATTACTTTTATCAACCAAGACATATAAATTAGTCACTTCCATTCTCATTTTCATGGGATAATGTCTCATTTGGGAGACATAAGGACACAACACATAAATGGCTAGCATGGTGCAACATGACTTAGTAGAAGAATATGACAAAGTTAGTAAGAAGTAAGGCATGACTAGTGGTTTTGACCACTAGTCACCCCTTTTTGTCCCTGTTGCCGTCCCCCCCCCCCCCCTTAGACTAGTCTTTGGACTTTATTTGACTAGTTCTCATATATATATACATCATGCACTACAAGTATTATCTCACACAACTCATAACACTTAGTAAAAAGATCAAAAATTCCCCCTTTCTCTTATTCATAGCCCACGACTTGAAACACCCCTCTAACCAAATCCATACAAAATTTTATACAACCCATACACACATATACACATCATTCCTAAGATATTCTAAGATGTTTTCAAGCATTGGTTAGCCATTTACAAGTAATTATCAAGAAAAGAATATAGGGTTCATACCCTAAATCTAGGTGTTTTCACATGCAAGCTTTGGTTTTTGGTCTAAACAATGGTTACCACTTAATTCTCATCACCAGCAATCATCAAAAGGTCTTCTATAAACCTTATATACATTCATTTATAGTTTTATGTATATGATGTGCTATGTAATTGAAATCACCATTTAGGAATATGTTTAACATTGTAAAAAAATAAATGGATTTCTTGTAAACATGGATTTAGGACATGTACACTTGTTCTACAGGAGGTTAATTGAGTTACAAAATAGTTTGTACAGCCTTGTACACACGCATGGTTTATGTAGAAAAAATTTTAGATTCAAACTCAGTAATTAAGGTTTTAAAGGCTTTTTAAATAGTTACAAGTAAAAGTAGGGAAAATGACATGTTAATCTTTGTTTATTGGACTTTTATGATGTTAAATGAACACTAAAATAAGTATAATAATGGAGGATAAGTGATGAACAACCTTGGATATAAGCCTAAAAGAGTGTTAATTGAAAATTAGGGTTACTTCTCGAAGTTAATGGTTTTTTAAGTGTTATAAGGATTTGTTAATGCTTGTCACCTGACAATTTATGTGCAACAGAATAGGAACTTATGGACAATATTATATGTATCACTTATAATAAATATGGTATATGAGACTTGTGGTAAGTTACAAAAAGTGAAACTACATAAAATAAGCTTTAAATAAAAGTATAAGTATGGATCCTTAAGGGGCTGTTTATAATTTGAATTTCAAAAAGTGGATTTTACATTTTATAAAGATAATATACCTCATGACGATTCCAAAAAGATAAGATACTCAAAAAACGGAATACATAAACAAAAAATAATACCAGAAAAAACACAGTTATAACGTGTTAATGAAACGAAGTCGAAAAAGAATTTTTATAAAAAACTTTTCTAAAAAAATTAAACAAAAGTTTGGTATTTTTAAAAACAAAATTATAACATATTTTTTAGGATTCCAAAATGATAAGAATCGTAAATTTTTCAATTAATAACGAAGGTTATGAATTTTACGAGTTTAAACTACAATTAATAAACTTTTATAAACTATTTTTATAAAAGTTACAGTTCATGACAGAATAATTATTTTTTGTATCCATCATAAATAATATAACTTTCAATTAACTAGAACGTGCTCGAAAGAAACACTAAAAATTTGGAGCCTATAACGAATAAAATATGAACGTTTACAGGGTTTATATCATTACAACTATAAAAATAACTCTATAACTGGTATGAACATTAAAAAGTTAAACAGTTCACAGAGGGTCCAAATATATGAAATGTCAAATTAATGATAACTCGTCCTAAAACAAAAACGTAGGTTGGTTAATTGTTTGGTTAGAGTGGGTGGATGGGTCAAAAGAAACGTCAAAATCGGACTTAAAACGCGAAAGTTACGCCGGTTTTACTACAACGGTAATTATAAACGTTTTAACTTATTAAACACAATTTTACCAAAACAATTAGATGGTGATTGAACTATATAGACCTATATGTGGTATTAGTTAAGCAAAGTGCTATATTACTAGGGAGTTTCATAATGAGGCCTCTTCGGGGTAGCGTATCGACGAGTTGTTGGATTTACGATTTAAAGTGTCCTAGCTCCTCATACGTTCACTACATGACCTCTTAATTATGATAGCCCGAACGATAGTATGATGAGCTATATAGGAATATATGATATTGGTTAATCGAAGTACATGGTACTTATACGACCTTAAATTAAATAGGTTGCACCTGACGATTTGCGTGGCACATTATTTGTGACATACTTGTTATTCGCTCACTCAAGGAGAGTTCATAGCCCCACGTTTTACATGCTTTTGTTTTACAAAGTTTTTGGGGTGAGAAACATGCAATGTTTTATAACTGGACACAAGTGGTTAAGTTTCATATTATGATTACGTGTTGCCTAAGTAGCGATAACCCTAGTTGAGCCCATTATCATGAACTGTCAGTTACTGGATTGTGAGCGCGAATGATATGAATAGATCTATTGGGATTGACATCCCCGTTCGGGTGATTAGCTATCACTGGGAAAACGAACGTATACCATGTCGAACATAGGATGTTGTGGGTTAGAACATCATCACGGGCAATGTAGGCCATTTATATGGTATTCATTTATGTCGAGCTTCAGTGACGATTAACATATGGCAACTAATACATTTATATGATGTCTGCAACATGTTGCATTACATAACACTTGGGAAATCTTGTGGTCCTACAAAATAATGATTTATCAAACCTAATGAATCACAAACGTTATTGTTGACGTTTAAAGAAAATTTTTTAGGGATCAGTAAGCACGAGGTGCAAAGGGATACATCGTGTTTTTGATTGGAAAGTCATGGCAAGAAAGATTTTGCACGCATTACATTTTGTATAACTGAATGGGCTATAAATCTTTGTATTTTGATAGTGACAAGTGAGAATCTCGCCTTATGTAACAACTACTTTGTTATAAATCCCAATGATCAGTATTAAAACAACTTATTTTGGTCGTTCTATATATATCTTGTGTTATTGATCTGAGAAGTAACACGCCCCGGACCCTTATTCCGCTGCAACCCAATTTGGGGGTGTTACAGATTGGTATCAAGAGCCAAGGTTATAGAGAACCAGGTCAAATGTTTTTGCTGGACTATAACCATTTTCAAACATCGAATTCATACAAAGTGGTTTTTAACACGGGACATACATGCTTACATTTCATACATACACTTACTTGTAGCATTAGTTGCGTTGGGCTAGATGGCATTCATATTTGATATACATGATTACTTGAATTATAACTGTATATTACTATAAAGTCTTATATTAAATACTAACATAAGCTATTTGAATTTCAGATTCATCATGTCAGATTTACCGAAGAATACGGGGATTAAATACACGGAGGTGTATCCAACCCATTTGAGGATTTATCAACATAGATCATCGTAGAGCTGCTTGATCACGAGTATCTTGAGCTGCACTGAGCTGCCAGAGGACCCATACATGAGGCCTCTCTTCAGGCCCCACCCCTCCAGATTACGTCCTGGCCCTAGGTAGCCAATCGGCACTACCTTTGCCAGATTATGGTCCAGGGCCCAGAGCATACTGATGATGAGATTATTGCTGAGGATCAGCCAGGTGCTAAGGATGCCTCACCCACTGCCCAGTCACCTGACTATGTCTCGGAGTCCGATCCTGAGGCAGACCCGGAGGAGGATGACGATGAGGACCTCGAGGAGGATCCTGTCAATTATCCTGCCAATGGAGGAGATGACGGAGATGACGAGGAGGGGTCATCAGAGGATGATGATGATGATGACATGGACATCGAGGCCGATGATAAGGAGGAGGAGAGAGCACCTAGCTAACTTCGCCGACTCCTGTAGGTTGTTGCATTCTACTGATCTACTGAGCAGGCCCCATCTGCGGAGGAGACAGAGCCTTTCGAAAAGACTGATGAGTCTCGGCTAACACCAACCACCACCAACCCATGCATAACGTGTGACAGCTAGGAATTCTATTCACTCAGTACCTTACACCATTATGGTCTGATGCAGAGTGTTTTCAGACTTCCCGCTATAATCTACCCCACCATCATCACACACTCTCACCCAGGTCTTCTACCACTTCCCCAGATACCTCTCCATCATTACCACTAATCAACATCACCACCAACCCCACACTGTGGTTATCACCACAAGCCACCTCCTAGCCTTATTCGTTTCATTGGGCCGCACATCGAGCTGCATGTCCGGATGAGAGCTGAGGGCGCATCTACTTCCCATTCTCTACCATTACCACCACCCTTCATACTCTCCCCTACCAGACTAGATGCACCATCATTAGGGATACCACCACCCTTGCCCATATCAATTCCTACTTCATCACCACCATTGTTACTACCCTCTGCTAGTCGTAGGGAGGACATACCTGAGGTTACCGTACCACCTCGGAAGAGGTTAGGTATCGCTCTTGGGTCCTGATACTGAGGTAGGATGAGAAGCTCATCTCAGCTTAAGCTAGGCAAGACCGGCTGGAGGTCTTAGGGCAGACTATGGCTTTGTAGCTACTATGGATAGGGAGATCAGGCGTGATCCGAAGAGAGAGGTTGGATATGGGATCACCGACTTATGGGATGAGATAGTTGAGACCCTGCATGGGGCACTAGTTAGTACTGACACAGAGTTAGATCGTCATATGACAGCATTTTGAATACAAATGGGTTTAGGCAGGACACGGATGAGTATATAACGAGAATAGACTACGAGCAGAGTCAAGACAGATTATTGGCTGTGTTCGCTACTATGTTTTGTTTAGAACAGACGAGCACAAGCATATACACGATCATCAGATGAGACAGAGTCAAGAATAGTCTAGAGAGGCTTGGAAGGTGAATGATGGATGGCGAGTGATCTTGCCCGCGGAGAGGTTATGTTACTGCGCACTATAGTACTGGCTCAGATGTCAGAGATTAGAGAGTTGCATGATGCTGATCGTAGGAGATAGGCTACGATTTCAAAGATGCTGAAGGCAGACCAGGGGAGATCTGCAGAGATGAGAGAGTTGAGGACAGTTGATCATACCCGACAATAGCAGCTTATACAAACATTGACAGTTATGCAGTCTCTACAGAGAGAGGTGACTCCACTACTGGGACAGGTGACCACCTTGCAGGGGCAGGTGACAGCATTACAGGGATAGGTCACAGCACTATAGGGACAGGTTATTGTACTACAGGGACAGCAGGGACCCGTTGGAGGTCCTTCACATAAGATGAGCCAAGCTGTCCAGCGAAAGAAAAGGATGCTGTTAGCAGTTCATATATAAGATCATATTATGACATAGTCATTTTGTATATAGCCTACTAAGTATTACGGGTCTTTAATCCCGCTAGCAAGCGCTTTAGGTTGTTTATTTTTATTTTTTAACCTAAACGTTAGATCATTTATATAGTGGACCATTCATGGTATGTATTTCCAATTTAAATATGAATGGTTTGGATATGTCACATTTGTAATCGAATTTGTTTATGAATGAATGTCGATTTGGTTATATCATTGTTCATTACAATTCAGTTGTATATTTCACTGTGTGATGTGATCTCACTTTATTTATCATGTATATGTCATGTCATGGTTATGATTTTATGAAATTTAATAGGTATTGTATTTTCTTTGTGATTGAAGAAAATGGCACCAAAACAAGCCACAAGGTCAACACCGGTCACAACAACCCCAGTCCCAACAGCAACCACCACTACATCGGTCACTAATGCCCAACTTCAGGCAATGATTGACCAAGGTGTCATTGCCGCTTTGGTAGCACGTGATGCAAACAGGAATGGCGATGACAGCCACACTTCGGCAACGGGTGGCAGAAGGACTGAACGCGTTGTTATGAGAAATGCACTTACCAAGACTTTTATAGTGCAAAACCTCTATATTTCAAAGGCACTAAGGGAGATTTGAATTAACTCAAAGGTTCGAAAGGAAGAGACTGTTTTCCGATAAGAATTTGCCCTGTGTAAAATCAGGTTAAGTTATTCCCATGTACTCTTCTAGTAGCAGGTGCTCTAACAAGGGAGGTAATTCCAAGTTAAGACTGTCAATCAATAGAGACAAGATCATCCCATGTTTGAATCGATCGAGGGGGTTCTTTTTCAAGCCAAATCCGGGCTGCCCCCTCGAGGGAAAATGGGAAAAGCATAAGCTTTACCGACGTACTCGGGACGTTCGGGAACTTCATCGTAGAAGTGATCTTGTTGAAATATCGGATGTGGGCATGAGGATCTTCTTTGTCATGTCCGAAGAATTGCTTGTTTTGAACGAGGTTAAGCAGACCGTGCTTAAGCTCAAAGTTGTCCGCGGTGATTTCGGGCACAACGATGGCATCCTCGTAACCCGCGGTGGGTGCTTCAAGCAACTGAGCCATAGTACGTTGATCATCCATTGGAGCTAAGGGAGGAGGTGGATTTTCAAGTGGTTCTTCAAGATTGAATTGTTCAACAACAGGTGGGGCCTGGTGTTGTTGATTATGAAGATTACGAGTTTGGGAACGAGTGCGCATACACTAGAAAAGAAAATTTACACTAATTTTTTTGGTTTTTTGGTTTTTGGTTTATCAAAAGTAAATTCACAATTTATTTTAATAACGGACAACGATAAAGACAACTTAAACCTAATAATCGACAAGCTTCTCGGTAACTCTTCGAAAGAAAAAACGCAAAATAAGGAGCTAGGAGAACAGGAAAGCGCGAAGCTATTTAAAAACCTTTTTCCTTTCAGGGTCGTAGTTCTATGGAACAACCCTCTCTTATACACCCTCATTATAGTGTGTTTATCTTTTAAAAGGTGAACCGTACCTCACAAGTGACACAAAAGGCAAGTTTTTAAATATTTTGTTTGAGTTGGGAACCAAAAACTTCACCGGAAGTTATTATGATAATACCTCAATTGAGAATATTATATTTTGGTATTTTTACCAATTTGTGAATTTTATTTATAATTAAAGACAATGTTTTTATATTTTTGGTTTTCTTTTTTGTTTCTTTTTTTTGGTTTTTCTTTAAATGATAATTATACTAAAAAGAAAATGAAAATATTTTTGTACCTTTTGGGTTTTTTTTTTTTATGATAATATTCACAGATTCAAACACAACTGGTCAAACGTAACGATAATCGGTTTCACAACTTCCCCGGCAGCGGCGCCAAAATTTTGATTGAATCTTAAACTACACCTTTTTATATATATAATATATAATAGAATATAAAATATATATAGTAAGTATAATCTAAAAACAATCAATAAAACCGAGAAGTAGTATAGAATGTTCCCGGGTCGTTTATCCCCAACGAGGTTGTGCTGGAGAATCGATACAGTCGGAAGATTGGAGTTTGAATGAGAGTAATGATTTGTGAGTGTAGAAAGCTAAACTAATCAATAACAAGCAAAAACGATTGAGAAAAACCTAAAAATGAAAGCTAAATAACTTAAATCCTAAAACGGGTACGAAAAACGAGGGTTAAAAACCTAAATTTTGCAAATTAAACCCTAAAACAAATTTAAAAGCTAAAATAGATTCTAAATGACAAATAACGAAGTTTAAAAAAAACTAGACTGAAAACGGAGGTCGTTTGACCCAAAAACGAGTCAAGACAAGAACCGTGCCCGAGACCCGTTCTTTAAAAATCAAAAGTTTGCAAAATTAACCCTACGAAAGTTTTTCTATTTTTCCTACGTAAAATATGACTAAAGAAAATTTTCTAAAAAAGAAAAATATTTTTTTGATAATTTTTGTATTTTTTATGAATTTTTAAAACTTTTAACGAAAATTTAATTATAAAAACAAATACTATACATATTTTTAAAAATTTGATGAAAATTATAAGAAATTACTTACCCTACAACTATCCTAAGAAAAATAAGAAACCCGAGATTGAGCTTATGAATAAACTTAAAATAAGCTGGAAAGAGCTTATAGCTATATGGGCTAAAATGAGGTTAAATAAATAACCACTTGGGCTTCTAACGTAGAAGTCCCAAGGGCACAGCGGTAAGGGTCTTGGTTATAAAAGAGGTGTATTGAGGGTTGAGACCCGGATTCGAGTCTTGCTCACCCGGGTTTCCCCTTATCTCCTCTTTTTTTTTAAACTTTTCAAACAAACTTGTTAAGCACATAGGGCTTATCATTTTTTGTAACTACAACTTTTTAAGAAAAGCTAAAAATAAGCTGAAAAAAAGGCTTTTTGTTTGGCAGTGGCTTATATTGAGCTTAAAGCAAAAATTGGCTTTTCTTAATGACTTTTATTAACAATTAAGAATAGGTAGTGGGAAAACTGAGCACACACCACTTACTCAACAAACATTTGACTACTTGGAACAAAAATAAGCAAATGAATAGCCAACTCACAGCCTGAATAAAATTAAGCTATTTTTCTACACTATGCTAGAAAAAGTTCAAAGGCCTAATTTGAGCTTAAATTTAAGCTACCTAGAGTGCTTCCTAAAGTCTGAAAAGCTAGGGCTTATTGACTTTCTAGAAAAGCCAAAAGCCTGAGCTAAGGTACTCTAATAAGCTAGAACAATAGGCTTAAAGATGGTGGTTTAACACCAAGGCAGTTTCAACAAAAGATTTTGTGAAAAAGCTAGCTTAAAAATAAGCTCTCCAATAAGCTCAAAAACAAAAACTTAGTTAAAACAGATGAAATATACCATGAAATGAACTTGTGCACAAACTTTTAGATCCTAAAACAATGATTTACCCTCTGGTTTTTGAGAATGAAAATGGGGCACATTTTGACCTTTTGAAAAACTAAGAGAATGTTGACAGAATTGCTAACAAATACTAAGGACCCTAAGGTTTCTACTACTTGATTTTAATACATATAAATGACACAAAATTGATACCACAACTCAGGTTTACAAGGGCTTATCCAAATAAGCCCTTTGACTCTCTTTTTAAAACCAACAGATTTAAGAACTACTTAGAAAAGTTGAAAAAACACTTTTAGGACTCAAAAACTTTGGAAAACAGACTCAAATTAACTTAATACTACTAATCAAAGTTGGACAATTGACACCAACCCATAACCTTCCCATTTCTACCCATTTTGGGCTTGTACCAAACACCCCTTTATAATTTTAAAAACGGATTTAACACTTATAAAGACTGAATTAAGCACTAAATTTTAAAAACAACTACTAAACATGCAAGGTTAAATAATAAAAAAGTGAAAAGCAAAAACAAATAAGCACTTTAAAAAGCTTATAAGCTAACAGCACAAATAAGCTATCTAGACAGTTTTTAGGCAAATGGCAAGTGAATGATACAAGAGCAACTAAAGGGCATTTTTAAGCATAACTAAACACAAATAAGCACAAAAAGTCATCAATAAGCTGAAAATAAGCAATGCTACAGTAATTTTTAAGCAAAAATTTAAAAAGAAGTGTACCTTAACTCCTTGCTCAAAACAGGAGTAAATGCACCTAAATAAGCTCTAATCCTACCCTTAGCTTATAAATAAGCTAAACTAAGCAACCCAATGAGCCATCCATGTTTGCTCATTCATCCTTAGCTTAATCAAACAGTAACCCCTTTTTTTTCTTTTAAATTTTTCTTAAATTTTTGTATTGTAGTTTAAAACAGATTAGAAAGTGACTTATATTGAGCTTAAAAGTGAGCTTCAAGAAACAAGAACTTGGAAAACAATTTGAAACTTAAATCTCCATTTTCATTAAAAAAAATTACAAGTACATGAAAGTTTAACTGAGTTACACTAAAAAATTAAAACTGAACTTCTAAAACTTACACACTAAAAAACTAACTTCTTTGCCTCAAGGGCTTACAAAAGCTTAAATAGAAAAACGAGCTAGGGTTTGGTCTTCTCTTCTTGTGCTTCTTTGTAGAGACAAAACAGCATATGTGTTTGTTGTGTGAGTGGAAACTCAAATCAATCCTGGCCCTTGGTTAAGCTTGCTGCCCACACAAATTCATCAACACCCTTGATTGTTATTGGCCAATGGTATTCCACAGGATTGCCAGCTTGTCACTTTGACTTCTAGGAGGTGGGGTTTGTGGTGGTGACATTTTTGTTGTTATAGGAACAGGAATCAAGGTGGAAAGTGACAGGAGGGGGAGGTTATAAGTTTGGCGGGAAATGAGTTGAGAAGATGTACAGTACTTCAAAAACGGGGTTAGGGTTTGAGGTTTTGTCAAAAATGGTCCCTCATTTGATATATATCTTTTTCAGTTTAAGTCCAAGTGGGGGGAAACTTTGTGGATTAGGCAGAAACACCCCCTCAGGGTGATATTTGTTATTACACCACAAGTCCTTGTGGTGTATAACTTTCTAAGGTTGGCAGAAATGACCCTTGTGGTTAATACTTTGGGAAAATGGCAGCATGAGTCCCTTACAAGTATTGTCTTCAACTCCCTCATTAAATAAGTTAGGGACTTGGCAATTTTGGCCCCTAAACTTATTTTTCTTCACTTTTTGACTTTGGATTTGTCGGGGTTGACTTTGGTTGACTTTTTCACACTTGGGCTTTGTCTTGACTTTGTCTTTTCCACGCTTTTCCATTCCGTGTCCGGTTTTGTCGTTTTGGCTTCGTTTTTCGTCCTTTTCTTAGATATCCGTTCCTGCACAACATAATTAGCAAAACAAGCATATTTTTGGCATTTTAAGTCCGTTTTTGGTTATTTTAACTTGTTTTTAAAGGTAAAAGGTGTGTGTAATTAAACACATACCAGAAGACTATCTTGAATTTGCTAAGGAGCAAAAAGTTATACGCTAAGCTTTTGAAATGTAAATTTTGGCTTGATTCCGTGCAATTCCTTGGCCATGTGATTGATAGTAGTAGAGTTCATGTTGATCCTGCGAAGATCAAAGCCATTAAAAATTGGGCTGCACCAACTACACCAACGGAAGTACGACAATTTTTGGGTTTGGCAGGTTATTATCGAAGGGTTATTAAGGAGTTTTCTCTAATATCCAAACCATTAACTAAACTCACTCAGAAAAATAAGCCGTATGTGTGGGGCGACGACGAAGAGGAGGCATTTCAAACATTGAAGCTGAAATTGTGTAGTGCGCCAATATTATCACTACCCGAAAGAAGCGGAGACTTTGTTGTGTATTGTGATGCATCCCATAAAGGATTTGGAGCTATGTTGATGCAACGAGAAAAAGTGATTGCGTACGCCTCTAGGCAACTTAGAAAGAATGAAGAAAATTATACGACCCATGACTTAGAATTGGGAGCGGTGGTTTTTGCTCTTCGACTATGGAGACATTATTTGTACGGCACTAAGTGTATGGTATACACCGATCATAAAAGCCTATAATATATTTGAATCAGAAAAGAGTAAATATGAGGCAGCGTAGATGGATTGAACTTCTGAGTGATTACGATTGTGTTATTCGTTATCACCCAGGAAAGGCGAATGTTGTCGCTGATGCGTTGAGCAGGAAGGATAATGAACCGATTCGAGTGCGTGCTTTAGTGGTAACGGTACATAATGATTTACCCGAACAAATTTGGAATGCACAAGTTGAAGCGTGCAAGGAGGAAAATATTGGTGTCGAAGGATTTCGTGGCGAAGGGGAGCCATTTGAAGTTAGATCCTCGATGGAACGAAATGTCTGAAAGCGACGTGTATGGTTACATTATTAGAGGATGAGAGCCTAATCATGTCGGAATCTCATAAATCAAAATATTCCATTAATCCTGGATCAGATAAAATGTACCATGATTTGAGGAAGTTATACTGGTGGCCGAATATGAAAGCTAACATTGCGACGTATGTCAGTAAGTGCTTGACATGTGCTAAAGTCAAGGCTGAACACCAAAAGCCGTCAGGATTACTTCAGCAACCGGAAATTCCTGTTTGGAAATGGGAGAGAATTACAATGGATTTCATTACAAAGCTTCCAAGAACACCATCTGGATATGATTCAATTTGGGTCATTGTTGACCGATTGACTAAATCTGCTCACTTTATTCCGATGAATGAGAAGTTAATAATGGAGGAAAGCTTATGTTCTGTATTTGAAGGAGATTGTTTATAGGCACGGGGTGCCCGTGTCGATTATTTCGGACCGAGACCCTCGTTTCGCATCAAGGTTTTGGAGATCTCTTCAAAAGTCATTGGGGACAAATTTAGATATGAGCACTGCTTACCATCCTAAAACTGATGGTCAGAGTGAAAGAACGATACAGACATTAGAAGACATGTTGCGTGCTTGCGTGATTGACTTTGGTAGTGGCTGGGATAAGCACTTACCTTTGGCTGAATTCTCATACAATAATAGTTATCACGCTAGTATTAAAGCCGCACCTTTTGAAGCTCTATACGGAAGGAAATGTAGATCGCATGTATGTTGGAGTGAGGTTGGAGATGCCCAACTCACGGGACCAGAAATGATTCGCGAAACGACAAAGATGATTGTGCAAATCAAGAACCGATTATTGGCTGCTCGTAGTAGACAGAAAAGTTATGCGGATGTGAGACGTAAACCTTTGGAGTTCAAAGTGGGTGACAAAGTTATGCTGAAAGTATCACCGTGGAAAGGTGTTGTTTGATTTGGGAAACGTAGGAAATTAAGTCCCTGTTATATTAGACCATTCAAGATTTTATCAAGAGTAGGTCCGGTGGCATATAAACTAGAATTACCCCGAGACCATCAAGGAATACACAATACATTCCATGTGTCGAATTTAAAGAAATGTTTATCAGATGAAGATCTTATCATTCCACTCGACGAAGTAAGGATCGACGAGAAGTTGGATTTCATCGAAGAACCCATTGAAATCATGGATAGAGAAGTGAAACAAAACACAAAAAAAAACTAAAAAAAATATAATAAAAAAAAACTTTAAGCAAAGTCGGATTCCTATAGTTAAAGTTCGATGGAACTCGAGTCGTGGACCGGAATATACTTGGGAATGGGAGGATCAGATATGGAAGAAATATCCTCATCTCTTTGACTTTAATAAGAAGCGAGCAACAAGATGAAATGATCTTCAGGGACGAAGATACTTTTTAGGGGGGAATGCTATGACAATCCGTCAATTTCAGGCCGTTATTTTATTCTCGAGTATTAAAGATATTTTTCAATTTTATGTTGAGATATGAACTCACGACTAACCGAGAAAATCAGGGCTTGCATTTGTAATTTACATAACGTTTATGAAGAACCGGCAAATGCTACATTAAGCATTGACGTTTATATTTCCAAATTGCCCTAGAAACAATTTTATTACATTCGTTTTTATTTTTCATGTTACGCACATTTTTTGTATTTTACGTAAAACCTTTACGTAGCGTACCTTTTTAAATATCGGACTTTGATAATACCCGTATTTACAAATTATGGGGCAAGTCTAAACAACTCACCCCACTAAAAACCCCTCCCATTGGGGGGGATTTCACAAAGTGGGAGGTGTCCACTTTGTGTTTAGTCTTGCACCACATGTACACACTTGGCAAATTGGTCAAATAGCTTATATAATCTAATTTTTGACTATAAACTCATAGTTCAACCTCAAAATATGAAAATTTTCTCCCTTGTACTCCTTTGGAACACCACATATCTCACACAAACACTCATTTTATAATTTTTTGAAGATCAAGTAAAGAAGAACACTAGTGAATATGACTACCTAGTGTAATCCTTATACTTTGGAAGTGATAAAGAAGGGTTTTCAAGGAAGGTTTTTTACACTTTGGGGCTGAAGTTATAAAGGTTTTTATAAAGTCATTTGGGTAAAGAAAATAGTGGTCAAGAGTATTTTTAGGTGAAGATTAAGCATAGAGTTGAAGCTTCCATCAATCCTTGTTCTTATTTTGATCATTGTGATCTTTCTACACTTCTTGTGGTAAAAGTTTAATGAGTTCTTGTTTATGTTTTCTTTTGATTTTCAATTGTATATGTACATGTATGATATTTGATGATCAAGTAATAAAAATGGCTATGCATGTATAGATCTAGGTTAATTATAGCTAAAATAGTCATCTAAAACAAGTAAAAAGATCATCAAAATTATGAGATGTAATGAATAGTAGATTCTATAAAACTCAGCAGGTTTGAGGTTGGCTTTGATTATATTAGGTTGTAGAAAATTCTCTTATGAACACTTGGCAAATTGGATGATTCCAAGAAAGTAAATATTGAGTGAGATATGGTCAAAACACTAAAACTAGTGGATTCTGACCTTACTATACAGATGGTATAAAAGGTCACATTTACGGACTGAGTTGGTTAAAAAGTTAAAACTATGAGACCTAGATAACATCATGTAGATTCTGAATCAATTGGATAGTCAACCAACTCTTTATGGTTTGTAAATGACATCAAAAATGGTGAAGGTGAGATTTTAGTCTGAATTTGTAACTTGACCTTTATGTAGTAAATTGTTCATATATTGTAACGTAAATACTTAAAATAAGGTACAAAATGGTTGTGGAATCTGTAAAGACACTTAAATATGAGCTAATGATATAAATATATCTATTATACCATTTTACGGTTTATAATATTATGACTATTTTCTTAAACATAGAAGTATATAAAATTTACTACTACCCGAACACTATACTATGTAAAGCTATTTTTTTAACTAAAACCCGAGGTGGTAGGACCCACTTCTTGGGAGTTTTAAAATACTAACATACTGATAATAAAAGTATCCCGACCTCGAGAACCCGAAATTTTATAACAAGGAGTCATTTCAGAAGCTTAATGGGCCATAAGGCCTTATTGGACCACTAGGCCCAATGAAACAAAATAGACTTATTGGACTTAGCTTTAGGCCCAATTCACTTGGACCTAACTAATGGGCTAGAACCTGGTCTTTTGAGTGATAATATCAACCTAATAAAATTTATGGGCTTAGCCTTAATGGGCCTATTGAGCTTTTTGGACTAATTTGGACAATACTAGTAAAAATGGCAAATAAAAACAAGTTAAAAACCTAGAAAACTTTAAGTGTGTTTAAAATGGTGTTGCAAAAGAGCTGATCATCATTTGATTTTTACATTGTTTACATATACTTAATTTATGATGAGTATTCGTTTAATTTTTATCCGACTAGAACCTAAGGACCGTTACCAATTGGTATTAGGTCTTGGTTGATTGACCGCGGCCTACTTTCGAAGTTTTTAATCATGATATTCTCGTCCGACATCAATAAGTGAGTTCATAGGCCTCGCATTTTTTACACTTTAAATGATTTATAAAACCCGCGAGGGAGGGGAGAAACAGGTTGTTTTTAAAATAGAACACAGGGAGATTGTATGACTATTTGCCTCGATTATGTATATTAAGTGAGTGGGGCTCGCTAGATAAAAGACCTGTGGAAATCATGAATTGTTAACTACCGGGAAATGGTAGACGCTTATACATGAAATAGTACTATTTGGAGGCTGCCACCTCCAATCCGTGACGACTGGCTATCGTCAAGTGTCGGGAATATGACACAACGGATGCGTTGTATAGAGAATAATATGCACTCATAGCGAGGGTGTATAGTAGGCATACCTTGTTGGGAACCCCAACATAATTAGATGGTAACGTCATTGTCAATGTGACTATAATTAATCCCCCGATATACTTTGTTTGGACACACGTATATCCTGATGAATATTGGAAATTGTTCACTTGTGGTTCGGGAAATTTTATTGTTTATATTTATATATTTTTATATATTATATATTTTATTATATATATAAATTTTTTTTAAAATATTTATATATATATCTTAAAGACTTTGTGGATTCACTAACTATTATGTGCGACGTTTTAGCATGTTTTATCTCAGGTCCTTGAAGGTAATTCGTGAGATGGAGAATTTGGTTGTCGCTTATGAAAACTAATGTTTTGCAGGCCCATTAATATAAGTCATTCGACAGATGATTTATCCAAAAATGTTGTATGATTATGAAACTTTTGGGTCCTATGTGTAAACTTGTATTTGAATGAATGTATTTAAAAAAGTCTCTATTCGGAGTCGTTTTCTATGCTTAAGTTGTTATATTATGACGTAGCACCGTAAATGACCCTTCCGTTGATATCCATTTTTAGATTTAATAATGGGGGTGTTATTGTGGGATAAACTTGCTCCAATGCCTCGAATTATCGACGTTTGTTTCTATATTTTTCGTATAGTTTTTATTCTAATTCGTGTATATGGGTTTTTGGTTCTCGTTGTGTTCCAAGTTGTTCTTATAACTTGACGCCTTTTAGGTGTTAACTTGTTTTTAAGTCATGTCTTCGTACTTGTGTGGTATACCCTCGCAACAAACAAGGTCCTACTTATCCATATACACGTCACGTGTGCCTCATGCATGAGACTGAACCATGCGCTGTTTACGTTCTTGAACAAAAATTGCTATTCTCTTACTAAATTGGCACTGAAGCGAACTATATATCAAATTGAAACATTTAAAATATGAAGTGTACAAGTTCGACGCGACTTACAAAAGGTCCTAGGGCTTGTTTTGATTGTACGCGAGCAATGTGACAACCCCCACGTTGTATTACACGACCAACAATAAACAATAAGCTACAAAGCTTTGTGTCTCACCAAAAATCTTGGCTCGTAAAGCTTCTTGTGACCTCGTGTGAATATCCTAGGAGTTATTTTGGGTGCGAATGGAAAGTGTAAAGGTGTTTGTTTGTGGTTTGTGATCCGACGCAAGAAGAGAGGATATGTTTGAGTTGTTTGGGTGTTTTGCGATTTGTAAGAGTGTAAAAGGGTAAGAGTGAGTGAGTATTTATAGGCAAGGTTCCTAGTTACATAACCCTAGTCCTAAACAAACCAAAACCGGCTCTAATCCTAGTGGTTTTGCAATTTCTAGTTAACCATACCTTGTTTTGTTAAAACAACCTAATTTACATTCTTTTAATCTGCATAATTAAGTACAAGAATTACCCTGAAATATATGAAATCTTAATGTTTTGTGTAAATACATGCATGTAGCCGCGGTTATAAGGGCAAAGGGAGTCAAATGAGTCTTTATCCATTGTGTATTAGTTATCTAGGGAACATTAAGGACTAACATTAATTAAAGAGGGTTTGTACAAGTACTTAGGGAGTCATTAGGAGATTTTCTAGTTGTTTTGATCTCATAATTCGGCCCTAGTGGGTATTAACACAAGAATTGATTTAATTTTGTATTTAAGGTTTATAAGTGGGTATTGGTTTGAGTCTAGGTAAGTCTAGGTATTTCCGAGATGTGTCTAAATGTATTTTATTGCGAAACGTAAGCCTTTTATGTGACCAAATAAAAATAAAATACGCAAAGTTAATAATTATCTTCTTAATAATTATATAACACTTGTTTGATGCAGACCTTAATTTATTTAATGACCGTTTATATTAATTGATTATTTCTACGCCATTTAGCTTAAAAGTTAAATTAAAAGTAAACGCGTATCGGACCAAAATAAATGGTGACGAATAATAGGAGTCGTAAAATGACCTGAAATTGAGAAATGTTACAGTCTCCACCCGTTAAAAGAGCTTTGTCCTCAAAGCTTAAGACCTTGTAGTGGATGACGAAGCCTGGTTTGTGAAAAGCTATGGGTATTTCTGTTTGAACAAATCTTCACGTTCCCAAGTAAACTCAGGACCTCTCCTAGAGTTCCAGCGAACCTTAACCAATGATATCTGGCTTCGCTTCAATCGTTTGATCTCTCGTTCCATGATTTCAACGGGCTCTTCCACAAACTGGAGCTTATCATCCACATGAATTCCTTCAAACGGCATGACTAATGGGTTGTCAACGTAACATTTCTTCAGATTAGACACATGGAAAGTATGGTGAACTCTGCTTAATTCTTAAGGAAGTTCCAGCCTGTAGGCCACTTTCCCACCTTTGGCTAACACCTTGAAAGGTCCAACATAACTCGGGTTCAACTTACCCCGCTTATCGAATCGTACAACTCCTTTCCAAGGTAAGACCTTGAGCATAACCCTATCCCCAACTTCGAACTCCATCGGCTTCCGCTTTCGATCAGCGTAGCTCTTTTATCGATCCTGAGCAGCTTGCATCCTCTGTTTTTTCAGGACGATCTTTTTTGTTGTTTCCGGACTAGTCAGTTGGGCTTCTCCAACCTCGGCCCAGCACACCGGTGAACGACATTTTCGACCATAAAGTGCCACATACGGTGCGGCCTTTATGCTAGCGTGATAACTATTGTTATATGAAAACTCGGCTAGTGGCAGATGCTTAACCCATCCTTTGCCAAAATCAATCACGTAAGCACGTAGCATGTCCTCGAGAGTTTGGATAGTTCTCTCGCTCTGGCCGTCGGTTTCTGGATGATATGCAGTGCTCATACTTACATCTGTACCCAAAGCTTTCTGAAATGATTTCCAGAAATTAGATGTGAATCTCCCATCACGATCACAGATAATCGAAGCAGGTATCCCGTGTCTTGCTACTATCCTGTTCAGGTACAACCTTGCCAACTTGTCCAATGGATCATTCTCCCTTATTGGCAAGAAGTGAGCAGATTTTGTAAGTCGATCCACAATCACCCAGATGGTGTCAAAACCTTGTGACGACTTAGGAAGCTTGGTGATAAAATCCATCGTGATATTATCCCACTTCCACTCGGGTATTGCTGGTTGTACTAACAGTCCTGATGGCCTTTGGTGTTCGGCCTTGACCCTTGCACATGTCAAGCATTTGCTAACATATGTGGCGATGTCAGCTTTCATATTGGGCCACCAATATAGCTTTTTCATGTCTTGGTACATCTTTTCAGAACCAGGATGGGTAGAGTATTTCGACTTGTGAGATTCGTGCATAATCACGGATCTTAAGTCTCTATAGCAAGGTAACCAACTCCTACCATGTAAACATAAGGTTCCATCGGCGCTTGGTTCCAACTTTTCCCTAGGTATATCCTTTCTGATTCATACCGCACACTTTCCATTCACAAGATTTTTTGGTTTCTGGGCTTCGATCTGAGCTTCAAGAATTCATTTGGGAAGATCCAAGCTAATAGTCATAACTAAAGCTCGAACCCGCAGTGGCTTAATCCGTTCCTTACGGCGTAATGCATCAGCCACTATGTTTGCCTTCTCTGGATGATAACGAATGTCACAATCATAGTCACTTAGCAATTCAAGCCAACGGCGTTGCCTCATGTTAAGCTCCTTTTGATTGAGAATGTGTTGTAAACTTTTATGGGTAGTGAACACGGTGCATCTGGTTCCATATAGATAGTGTCTCCATATCTTTAGAGCAAATACCACCGATCCAAGTTCTAAATCATGAGTGATGTAGTTCTTCTCGTGAACATTTAGTTGTCGAGAAGCTTAGAGCAAAATCACTTCTCTCATATGCTTCAATACAGCTCCTTAACCTTGTGTGGAAGCATCACTTATGCCTACAAAGTCTTCGCTCCCTTCAGGTAAAGCCAGAATTGGCGCATTGCACAACTTCTGCTTTATTAAATGAAAGGCGTTTTGTTCCTTTTCACCCCAGTCAACCTTGAATCCTTTCTGAGTGAGCTTTGTCATTGATTTAGCAATCTTCGAGAATCCCTCGATGAATCTTCGGTAGTACCCAGCAAGACCTAAAAATTGGCGGATCTCCATCGGTGTCTTAGGAGACGCCCAATCTTTGATAGATTCTATCTTGGCTGGATCTACGTGTATGCCTCTGCTATTAATGACATGACCAAGAAATTGTACCTTCAGAATCTAAAATTCACACTTGGAAAACTTAGCATACAACTTCTCTTCCTTAAACAATTCCAAAATTACCTTGAGGTGTTCTTCGTGCTCCTTCTCATCCCTTGAATAAACAAGTATGTCATCAATGAAGACAGTTACAAACTTATCCAAGTAAGGCTTGCACACTCAGTTCATGAGGTCCATGAATACTGCAGGTGCGTTTGTCAGTCCGAATGGGCTATGACTGAAATTAATTATGGTCACTACGAGTTCGAATCTGCCGTCTTTGGAATGGTCTTGCTCTCGTACTCTAAGTGGTGATAAACACGATCCTCCTGGTCTATCTTCGAATAAATACTGGATCCTTGGAGTTGATCAAATAAATCGTCGATCCTTGGGATTGGATAACGATTCTTCACTGTCAGCTTATTTAACTCACGGTAGTCAATGCACATCCTGAATGACCCGTCCTTCTTTTTGACGAACAAGACCGGGGCTCCCCAAGGTGAGGAACTAGGTCTTATGAAGCCCTTGTCGAAAAGTTCTTGCAGTTGACAATTCCTTCATTTCGGATGGATCCAATCGATATGGTGCTCGAGCTACGGGCGAGGCTCCTGGAATTAATTCGATCTGGAATTCCACTGGTCGAACCGGAGGAAGACCCGGCAAGTCCTCGGGAAACACGTTAGGAAAATCTCAGACGATTGGTACGTCCTTAAGTTTCTTTCCTTCCGACTTGTCCTCCTCTTTCTTGGCGGATATCTATGCCAAAAAGATCTGGCATCCTTTCGCCATGTACTCTTGAGCTTTTGAACATGAGATAATGGTCAACCGAGATTCTCTCCCGTAGTTACTTTTGTCACCATGAAAAATCAAAGTTTTATTTCCATAGGGAATTTGAAACAAGCTATCATTGTCCACCCCCCCTTTTTCCTACCCCCCCTTTCCCCTGTAACATACGATCACGCCTGATACTTTCTTAACCAGTCCATGCAGATAATAATGTCGAAACTACCCAGTTCTACGGGCATTAGATCTATGTTGAATGGATGGTCTAAGAAATTTAAAGTACAACCTCGTATAATGGTGTTTATCCCGACTATTTTCCTGTCAGCTAATTCGACATCATAATTAATTTCTAATAGAGTTGAGGCGATGTTAATCAGGAAACTAAATGCAGTGGATATAAAACTCCTATCGGCACCAGTGTCAAATAAGATAGATGCATAGTGGTTGTTTAAGGGGAACGTTACGTGACGGACATTGGACGTAAGGATTTCCCGATGCATTCCCTCTCTTCTCTGCATTCCCAACTGCATACACCCAGCCTTATGCATTCCCATTTCCTCCATCCTTATTCTTCAACTTTGGACAATCTCTCTTGAAATGTCTTGGAGCTCCACATTCAAAACAACCATTCCCTTTGGTATTTTCCCCATTGCCCTTCTGAGTATTTGCAACATTTGTGTTGCCAGAACTCCTGCAGTCTCGGGCAAGGTGCCCTACCTTTTTGCACTTGTGACACTTCTGAGTACACAGGCCATTATGGTGGAAGTGGCACTTGGTGCACTTGGGAAAATTTCCCCCATAGGGTTTCTTCTCACCAGTTCCCATGTTGTAGACCTTGGCGATATTCTGCTTTTTGAAGGGTTGTTGTTGATGACCATTGTTGTTTTTGGATGAATCTTCCACCTTCCTTTTGTTATCAGACTTTTCCGCATAGGTACAGAGTTTTTGATCCATCAAGTCGTTGGCCAACTCAATCGTCTCATCCAACGTCTTGGGCTTAGAAGCTTCCACATTTCCCATAATTGGTATCAGGAAGTCCACGGTTGCATTGTTGTTTTCTCTGTTTCATTAGCACAAACAACGTGGTACATATAAGGGTAGCTTTGGAATCGTTCAGTGTATGCTGGAACATCGTTCCCTTTGACCTTTAGGTTCTACAACTCAATTTCTAGTTTATGGATCTCACCCATTGGATAATACTTGTCCGTCATTTTCTTTTTTAGTCCTTCCCAAGTCATTGCATATGCCTCGGGACCTAAGGTTCTTATCTGACCATTCCACCAAGTCAACGCAGCACCTAACAGTGCAGGTGGCAAACTTTACCTGATTCTCAATCGCACAACCACTGATACTGAAAACCGACTCCATCTTTTCAATCCACCGAGTTAAACCGACCACGCCTTCAGTTCCTTTGAAGTTCAAAGGTTGACATTTCATGAAATCTGCGTAGTAACAAGGGCGTGCAGTTTGCACATTCTTAGGTTCTTCCAGTGTGAACTATGGCTTGCGTCTCCATTGGTGGAGTTTTGCTGAAGAGCTTGATCAATCATAGCTTAGACGGATTCTGGAGTCATGTTGTTTGGGTTGGTGTTGCTAGTAGGGGTGTTCTATCCTCGTCTAGTCATAGGTGCCATGATTTGTCTAGATACCTACAAAAGATAAAAACGTGGAGGTTTATAATCTTGCACAAAAGAATTAATAATGTATAGGTGAAACATCAACACAAGAGAGATATATAACATAAACAAAATCTATTACATTTATAACTTGGAAAATTTTACATGAAATAGTTGTTTGTACACAAAATACAATACAAAAGATCTAAGGCTATGCTAGCGAGGAAAACCCCTAATACTAAACGTGCATGTACAATGGCCTAGCAAGATAAAATAACATGAACCGCTAGATGTGACTGTCAGCCTCCCAAGAAGCATCCTGGTGATCTGGAATCCTAGCATCTGGTCCTGGCTGTCTAGTTCTCCTCTGCTGCTCTCGATGTGCTAGCAACTCGGCCTGCATGTCACCCATCTCTCATCTCATGTCTCTCATTACTCGGAGAGTCTCTGCCATCGGATTGACTGGCGCATTCACGGGTCGACTTCGTAGCGCTTTCACATTCTGCCTGCTGCATCTGAAAACGAGTCTCATATACCTGGTGCTATGTCTGAATGAGAGTACCCTGCAACTGTAGTTATGCCTGATGTGCCTGGATATGGGTCTCGTGTGCATACACATGATCATGGTGGGTCTGAAGCTCTTGATGGGTCGCCTGACTCAATCCTATCGAGTGAGCCCAAGCCTCTCGGGAAGCATAGGCCTCCTCCTCTACCATCCATACTGTCTCCTAGAGAGTCATCCTATCCCCCATAAGTAAGTCGACCCGCTACGAGTCCATATCGACTCGTTGTGATATACGAGACCTACTATCCTGAACATCCTCTAGTAAAGCATACAAGTCCTGTATTATCATGTCTCCTTGGAGCTCAGCAAGATCTGTAGAACTTGTAATTGGACCTCTCCCCACGGTCTTAGGTGCTTCCTCAGGTATGCCTTGACGGATACTACCCAAGTTTTCCTATACCATACCCAACCTCACTAATCCCCTGCCGTCTCGCTTCAGCATCTACAGTGCTGACAAACCCATAATCTACTCCTCGACCTCTGGTAGGTCCGGCAGTAGAACTCTCCTCGATCTCATATCTAGATCCTAGAGTGGACAAACACAACCTCTTGTGAGGTGGCAGCTCTGACTCGGGAAGATCATCCCTACGGTCAACAGGTAGTGGTATATATAGTAGGATGGTGTAGGTGGTGGTAGTAGAGGTGATGGTAATGCGGCAGTAACTGCATCAATAAAGGCCTGAGTGGATGCTATCCTGAGTGTCTGGATTTGGGTTGGACACCCAGGTGATGGTAGTAATGGTGATGGCACAGGTGGTTGTGATGAATATGCAGGTGGGGACGTGCACCTAGCAAGGCGCTCTCCTACAAAGGGTGGTGATAGTGAGATAGGTGGTGATGGTGATGGAGTGGTCATGGCTAGAAGTCTCTCAACCTCTGCCCCTGGTGGAATGGATATGGAAGCCTGAGGCCGGACGGTAATCCTAGCCCCAATAGTAATGTCAGTGGAGGGTGGTGGTATAACAGGCTCTATTCCCTTAGGTGGGGAAACAGGCTCATCATTATGTACAGCAATAGCAGAGTCGGTCGGAGCTAAGTGCTCCTCCTCCTCCTCGTCCTCATCATCCTCATCCTCATCATCGACGTCATCCCCAGATGAATCACCGTCATCATCATCTCCATTATCTCCCTCGTCCATAGGATAGTCAACTGGACCATCCTCTGTCTCATCATCCTCATACTCCTCTGGATCCTCCTCGGGATCCGACTCAGTAATATACCCGGGTAACTCAGCAGTAGGTGAATCAATAGGAGGTAATGGCTGCTCCTCAGCTAGGAACACATGTTCATTCTCTAATGGTATATACTCATGGTATACAGGCTATGGCATGTAATCAGGATCATGTGCATGTACGAACATAGGCTCACGCTCATCCTCGTCCTGAGGAACTAGCGGTGTCTGTGGATCCTTTGGGCCTAGTATATAATTCGGTGATGGTGGGGCTACCGGCTGTGTTGGGAGTCCATCGTATCCATATATAATGACTTGTGGAGAACCTTCGTCATATATCTCCTCATCGGCTCTCCAGAAGACTATGCCTGGCTCCGAATTGGTGTAAACAGAAGTGTAGGTAACCACAGATGACGCAGAAGACATGACTACTGCAAAAGCAAAAATAACTTATATAAGTATTACTTATAAAAGAGATCGTCATGTTATGTCTATAAGTTTTAATTATAAGAGTCTTATAGTAATATAGTTGTATTAATTTATATCGCATATATCAATCATGTAAGCACTTAGTAAACCACTAATGCTAAAATAGTGTGCATTATGTAAGCATATATGTGCTAGATGTAAACAAGTAATGTATGTATGTCCCGTACAAATCCCATTTGTGAAAACAGTGTTTGAAAATGGTTATAGTCCAGACAAAAACTTTTGACCTGGTTCTCTATAACCTTGGCTCTGATACCAATCTGTAACACCCCCAAATCTGGGTTGCAGCGGAATGTTGAATATCCGAGGGCGTTACTTCATAGATCAATAGCACAAGATATGAGAACGACCACTAAACGTGTCGTTTTTAAAAAGATACATTGGATTTAACAAAATACTTGTTCATTACATAAGCCCATGGCTTTAAATTGTTTGACAAAAGTAAAGATTTCGGTTTATAACAAATATCCCAAAATATAATACATCCCAAATCTTTAGTACTGACTCTTCCAAAGACTAATCCCCCAATGTATCTTGGCACCTCGTGCCTTATTGACCTGAAAAACATGCTTAAAACGTCAACATAAAGTTGGTGAATTCATAGGTTTATGTAAATCAATTGTAGGACCGCAAGATTTCCAAGTGTATGATTAAGCAACAGATGCAAACATCATAAAAAGTAATTACGTTTTCCTAAGCTCATGACACTGAAGCTCGACATGTATGAATGCAAATAAATTGCCAATAAATGCCCGTGAATGATGTTCTAACCCGCAACATTCTAAATCCGACATGGTATACGTTTGTTGTCCGGCAGACCGGCACAGTAAGCGCTACTCACCCAAACGGGGACGTCAATCCCAAATAGATCTATTTATAACATTCGCGCTTGCAATCTAGCAATTAACAGTTCATGATAAAAAGGGCTCAGTGGGTTATCGCTACTTAGGCAAACACATAATCATAGTATAAAATGTACACTTGCGTCTAATTTGTAAAACAAAGCATGTTCTCACCCCAACAATATAAATCATTTAAATAATTATAAAACATGGGGCTATGAACTCACCTTAACAAATAGTCCTCTGAAAATGATAATATATCCAAGTACGGCAAATGAATCACACCGTCAAATACCTAAGTAAATACGGCCAGTCTTAGTCTACAAGTTTAGGCTAAAGGCTTAATGTATAAACTACAATAAATTGCTAGTTTATATATACTGTTATCACTTGTGTGATGGTGCACATGTTTATTGTATTTGTATTCACATGTTGGCTCTTGGGAAGGTATACGATTTCACACGTTTTAGTCTACGTATAAACGTTATTAATAAATATTCCTATTTATTAAGTCGTCGGTTAACTTGTATAATATCCGAATGTAATTCGTCCGGTACGCTAAGTGTTTATAAAATCACTTTTGTTTATAAATAACCTTAGGTTTTCTATAATTACAATTACAGTCCTTATGTTTATGAAATATAGTATTTACACCTTAAACCCTTAGGTTTCTAAAGTTACACTTTTAGTCCTTCAACTTTTCAATAATTACACTTTAAGTCCTTTTATATTTCAAACAGCCCCTTATGTTTCTAGAATATCAAAACAGCCCCTAAAGTTTATAGAAAATAGTTTTGATGGTTTTAGTCCCCTAAGTTTACAAGTTTGCACTTTTAGTCCCTTAATCTTGAAAAACTCACATTTTAAGTCCAATTAAGTTTTGGAAAGTGGCAATAGGTTTTATTAGGTTTAAATAAGCCATTTAAGATGTCTCAACTTGTAAATAAGCTTGGTGAGCTTATTTCGAGCTTATTGGGCTTATTGGACCCGATATAGTCCATTAAGCATTCTAAGGGTCCATTTAGAATTTAAAAAGTACACGGGCTCTCAATAAGCTCATTCAAACTTATTGAAACTGTTAAGGTTGAAAAATAAGCTCGGGTGAGCTTATTTGAGCTTTTTCAAGCTCATTGGGCTTGTTAGCCCAACAACCTTAACCAGTATGTTTTCAAAAGTCCATTAAGCATTTCCTTAATTGGCCCAACTTATTTTCTTATCTTATTAAGCTTATTTGGTTCTGTTGTAAGCTGTTTTACCTCATGGCTTATTCAATAAGCCATTAAGCTTTGGTAATGGGCTTTTAGGCCCATTACGAGTCTGATAAGGGTTGTTCACGTTTGGGATCAACCTCTTTGGGTCCATTAACTTGTCTAAGGTTGTAACAAGCCTCATAAGCTATTTAAGCTCACAAATAAGCTATTGAAGCTTATTTGTGGCTTATGGGCATTTGGTGGTTCACGATAATGGGCTAATAAGCCCATTATGGGTTTGGTTTGGTTTCTAATGGTACTAAGGGTCCATATTAGTTTCAATAAGCACATAGGTTTCCTAATAAGCCTAAGGGCTCTTATTAATAAGCTATGGGCCCACCAGACCAGCTTATTGGGCCTGTTTGGGTTTAATGGGTCATGCATGGCCCATTATGGTTTTCCTTAGCACTTTGTTACCCCAAACGAGTTTAAGATCCTTTTAAGCCCTCGATAAGCTCTTATGAGCTTATCTATAGGTCATGGGTCTTTGTTAATGGGTTGTTGGGCCGGTTAGGCCCATACATGGTTCGGACGTGAGCTGTTGGGCCCGATAGGGTCCATTTGGTTTATCAAGGCTCGTGTAGGGTTTCGTTGAGCTACTAGTAGTCATTTGAAGCTTATTTAGCAATCGAAATGGTTGTGTTCGTCACATGCAAAAGTCTAATGACGTTGTATACACTTTCCTAAGCCACGATATCGCGTTTGTTTCAAAAGTTTACGTATAGTTTTTATTCAAATTTGTGTATATGGGTTTTTGGTTCGCGTTGTGTCCAAGTTGTTCATATAACTAGACGCCATAAGGTTTCACTTATTATTAAGTCATGTTATGTACTTTTCTTGTATTCCTCGCACCACACAAGGTCCAACATATGCATATACACGTACGTGTGCCACGCATGAGATGAACCATGCGTGTTAACGTTCATGAACAACGTACTAATCACATAAAACTTGGCCTACGCGACTAAATATTAAAGAAACATTTAAATATGAAGTGTACAAGTTTGACACGACTTACAAAAGGTCTTAGGGCTTGTTTCGAGTGTACGCGAGCAATGTGACAACCCCACGTATGAAATACACGACCAACCAACAAACCAAAGCTCCAAAGCTTAGTGTACACCCAAATCTTAGCTCGTAAACCTTCTTGTGACCTCGTATGAATATCCTAGGAGTTATTTTAGGTGTGAATGGAAAGTGTAAAGGCGTTTGTTTGGGGTTTATGATCCGACACAAGAAGAGAGGATATGTTTGAGTTGTTTGGGTGTTTTGCAATTTGTAAGAGTGTAAAAGGGTAAGAGTGAGTGAGTATTTATAGGCAAGGTTCCTAGTTACATAACCCTAGTCCTAAACAAACCAAAACTGGCTCTAATCCTAGTGGTTTTGCAATTTCTAGTTAACCACGCCTTGTTTTGTTAAAACAACCTAAGTACATTCTTTAATTGCATAATCTAAGTACAAGATTACCTAAGATATCGAAATCTTAAGGTTTTGTGTAAATACATGCATGTAGCCGCGGTTATAATGGCAAAGGGAGTCAAATGAGTCTTTATCCATTGTGTATTAGTTATCTAAAGAACATTAAGGACTAACATTAATTAAAGAGGGTTTGTACAAGTACTTAAGGAATCATTAGGAGATTTTCTAGTTATTTTGATCCCATAATTCAGCCCTAGTGGGTATTAACATAAGAATTGATTTAATTTTGTGTTTAAGGTTTATAAGTGGGTATTGGTTTGAGTCTAGGTATTTTGGGGTGTGTCCAAATGTATTTTATTGCGAAACGTAAGCCTTTTACGTGACCAAATAAAAATAAAATACGCGAAGTTAATAATTATCTTCTTAATATTTATATAACACTTGTTTGATGCAGACCTTAATTTATTTAATGACCGTTTACATTAATTAATTATTTATAGTCTACGCGATTTAGCTTAAAAGTTAAATTAAAAGTAAACGCGTATCGGACCAAAATAAATGGTGACGAATAATAGGAGTCGTAAAATGACCTGAAATTGAGAAATGTTACATAGGTCGCCCGTTCTATGGGCTGAGATTGGGGAAAGTAGTTTGATTGGGCCCGAGTTGGTACAAGAGACGGCCGACAAGGTAGTTTTGATCAAGGAGAAGCTCAAAGCGGCGAGAGATCGTCAAAAGAGCTATGCTAACAATAGGCGCAAGCCCCTAGAGTTTGAGGTTGGAGATCAAGTGTTACTGAAAGTGTCGCCTTGGAAAGGTGTGAGGCATTTCGGAAAGAAAGGTAAGTTGGCACCGAGGTATGTAGGACCATTTGAAATCCTTAAAAGGATTTGCCCTGTAGCTTATAGGTTAAGATTGCCTAAGGAATTGAGTGAGGTGCATGACACATTCCATGTGTCAAATTTGAAAAAGTGTTTGGCGGATGCTAATTTGCATGTGCCATTGGATAAGATAAAGATCGACAAAACTCTTCATTTTGTCGAAGAACCAGTAGAGATTATGGACCGGGAGGTTAAGACCTTAAAACGTAGTAAGATTCCAATTGTTAAAGTGCGTTGGAATTCAAAGCGTGGTCTTGAGTTTACATGGGAGAGCGAGGACCATATAAAAGCTAGGTATCCCTAACTGTTTGTTGATAATACTGGTGAATCTAATAGTTAAATCTCAGGACGAGATTTCCCTAAGGAGGGGATACTGTGACAACTGTGCCTTGAGCATGTTAGTCAAACCGTTAGTATTGACTTAAATATCATTATGTGCTATAATAATTATGTGTTTATGTGACCTTATGTGAGTTTGGTTATCAATCCATAAAGCGTGATCGTCTCATTGTGATTGAATTTATAGTCATTATGGGTATTTCATTTTGTTCACATTTTAGTAATAATGAAAATGATAGTATAATTATATGTTTGTACGTATTTTTATGTATATGTATACGTATTTGTATCTTTAAGTGTTAATAGTTAGTAAAATTAAGAGTTTAGTTTAGCAAATATAGAAATTAGAACTTAGTTTTATTAAGTTAGTAAAATAAAATATGAAATAAATTTATTTTATAGTCATTTAAAACTAGTTTTAAAGGTTTTCTAAAATAAATAAAGGTTTTTATAAAAATATCAAAATTAGATGATTAGAGGGTAATTTGTAGTTAATAATAATAAAAAAAATAAATGTAAATAATATTAATTTAAAAAAAGGGTCGACCGGTTTTGGGAGGAAAAGTAGGAAAAGAAAACCCAATTTTAGTCTAAGTAAAATTCTAATTAGGTAATTATCCAAACTCTTTTGTAAATTCTATAAATATCAAACCTTCCTCTCCCCTTTTTGTTCTCTTGGCCGGTCGATTAAAGCAAAAGAAAAAATATATTTTTTTTATCAAGATTCAAGTTGGTAGTTTGTGTAATCAAATCAAGGTTTTTAGGTAAGTTCTTAAACTCTTTTCAATTAATCTTCTTTTTAAAATTAATGTAACAATAAATTGATGGAATTAATGTTTTCATATTCTCTGTAAATTAATGATGTTAGACTAATTAGAAGTGATTAGGGATAAATTATAAGCGTTTTGGTGTAATCGGTTAGGTCTAGAATGCGTTAGAAAAGGAATTAGGTTTGGGCAGAATTTTAGGTCATGTTGTTCGATTGATATCTCAATGATGGTAACGTGTTTTATTATCAATCTTATGTCCATTGATAAGTTCAGAGAGTCTAGTTTTCAAAAAGTCTGGCCACGATCGATTTTGAGGTCGGGAAGTTGGTCTAATGATTTTCGTAAGAAAAGTTGTCAAAACTGTAAATTCGGGTCAGATTTGGGTCTGATTTCGGGGAGTAAAACTCCTAATTAAAATTCAAATTAGGGTTAGCCAAAAATCAGAGATCATATTTTAGGTGTCTATTAACTCCAGTTCGAAGGGCTAGCATTAAAACATTTTCTAAGTATTTTTAAGGATGTCAAACTTTTTGGTGTGCGTTCAGGTCCGAATCTGAGTACTTTGTAATGATGAATTTTTATAAAATTGTTCCACATAGTATTATTTTTTCTAAAAAATCACAGTAGCTCACAACTTATTGGGGAGCTAGGGGATGTAAGGAGAACCATCAATTAGGTGTTTTAGTATTTTATTTGGGGTCATAAAGTGACTACAAAATTTAGTCAGAAACGGTGAAATTGGAAGTTAATGGTTAAGGTTATATAGGGTATGAAAATGATATGGGAGATGTATTTAAAGGATTATAAACTTAGTATAAGGTTTAGAAGTCCATCATATGATTGTTACATTAGCTTGGGCATTTAGCCTAACCGAGTGTAACTTGTGTTTTTGTTGTGTTTAGATTGTTTGCAAGATTCTGTCAAGTAGCTGAGCATCAGGTGAGTTTCATAGTCCCATTTTACTATATTTTCTTGGGGTGGAAATGATGCAAAATATGTTTTGAAATGTTTTAATTGCTGTGATTATGTGGTTTTAATTGACGCATGGACTTTTATGTAGCTATTATATGTTATGTGCTAAATGTTGTGTGCTTTGGATCGAGGGTAACGTTCCTACCCAATGTCAAGTGCTTTGGATCGGGGGTAACGTTCCTACCCATTACTGTGAGACATGTTTTGTGGCTTGGATCGGGGGACACGTTCCATCCTAGTTATGGTTGTCTTGTACGTATGCATGTTAGCCTGTATAATAGTAGCTTAACTGTCCTGCCATGTTCTGTTTTTATTAATCACAGTAATTGATTTAAAGCTTGTATTGTGTGTCGTAAACCTATGAATCTCACCAACCGCTGTGTTGACGTTTTTAAGCATCATTTTCAGGTGAGCATGTTGAGGGTTTTGAAGCTAATAGTGGCTAGAGAGACCTTAGGATTGCATATGGAGTTTATCTTCTGATATTCTTTTCATACTTGTTTAATGGATTTTTCCTTGAATGCTGTTGATTTCATAGGTTTGTGAGTCATGTTATGTCTTTGTATTAATGAGACCCTTTTTCATTAATGCAAGATTCTTTTGTGTTAAGGTATTGTCATGACACTTTGTGTCCATTTATGTTTGTTCATATAGTTTTCTCTATTGTTGACACCATTGTATTGTGATGATACCCATGAAGTTACGTCTCGTGTTTCCGCCTTGGCGGGGTGTGACAGATTGATACCCATGAAGTTATGCCTCTTGTTTTCTCTATTGTTGACACCATTGTGTTGTGATGACACCCTAGCTCAGTGCTTGGTAAAGTGTTGCAACAACACTACATCTGTTGTGATGTACCTTAGTTGGTAAGCCCCTTCATCTTCTGTCTAATCCCTTTTTATTTCATTTCACACTTTTTCTTTTTGGAAATGTTTCAGGTAAGTTGGTATCAGAATCAGACTTTAGTCTTTGTAATGTGAGTTATGTGGTTTCCGCAGCAGTAATATTAAGGATTAATTTTAAGTTCTTAACTTAAGTGGTAATTGTTGGGATTTAACAAACTAGGTAACCAGTTTAGCTACGAGTACGCAGCGGAATGGATCTAGTTTTAGCACATAATATTAACACATAATAAAAGGAATAAACTAACCTTTAAGCTTTAGATCCTGAAAACAAGTTGCTAACACAAACACGTCAACCGAGTATGAGTTGATTGCTAGTCTATCTTCACGAACAAACACCACGTGTTATAACCAAATCCAAACGCACCTCTTGAGCTTGAACCAAAAATTAATAAACTGAACAAACCCTTGCACCGAATTCGGTTTGGGTATTCAAACCGAACCGAAAATCCCTATAACTGAATTCCACTAAATCGAAACCCTAATTAGGGTTTATGGATTTGTTGAGCAAGGAAAACCACCACAAATCATCGTGTGTGGATCTTGAAACGTCAAGCGGGGAAGAACAAGAAAAACCAAAAAACCCTTGTGGGTTTGGATCAAATTCGGTGAGGGGTGAGAAAACCGAAAATCCCTTAATAGGGTTTAAGGGATTCAGTTAGGGTTTTTAAGGGAGAGGAGAGCACCGAAACTATTTAGGGTTTAGGGATTTGATTTGTGAATCAATGAATGAAGAATGAGGTGAGGGGTATGTGTTTAAATAGGCACATAACCCTACCCCAATTCTTGTAGAACAAGTAAACAAAGTTTCCTTTTCCCCCTTTGCTTTCCAACCGAACCAAACACCCCTTCTAGACCCTTTGAGGGTTCGGCCAAACAAACGCACCCCTCGGGTTTTGGTTTTGTTCGTTTTAGTCCCTCGGGTTTATAATTTAAATATTCGTTAGGCTAATTAGAGAATTAACAATAATAGCGATTATTTAAATACTTATCGTGAAGTAAAACATACTCTAAGTGTTTAATGCGTGT
>BQNB010041148.1:0-25377 GCA_026074375.1 Tanacetum coccineum
TATCTATGGCACCCAACTGAAATTCCCCATCTAAACCGTATAATCAAAGAATCCTAAATTCTGAGGAAGAGTCTAGCTAATGACTCAAAAATAAATTAAGCGCTTCTCGAGAGGCAACCTGAGCTTTTTAACTGTTTGTTTGTTTTAATTTCTGTTTTGAATAAATATGTACACCCTTTACAAAAGTTGCTTCTCAACTTGAAAAAAAAACTTAAGTGTGGGGGTGGTACATGCTTGTAATATTTAATATATTATTATTGTTTGCAGTACGTTAGTTTTGTTTTACGTGAATAAATTACAGCATGTAATGGAGGAGGATGCTTGGAGGAAAAATCGATTGATCTCAGAAGCTTATGCTGGCTTTTGCGTAGCATTTATCATATGGAGTTTGATCACGATTACTTTGCCCGCATGCCCGAATGTCTGGTTTTCTCTTACTCTTAGTTCCTATTTTTCATATTTTGCAAGTTTATTTCTCACACTAACGATAATGCACGTAAACTAATTGCGGTGGGGGATGTAAATAGGTGAAACAGTAGACCGGTGTTTAACAACTGTTACCATTTTTTGGGCCTGATTTAAAATTTTTGTTAGACTTGTTTGCTTTGTTATCTAGTTGTTTTCACGCTTTTAGGTTTATATATTAGAATTGCTGGGGATCAATCCACTGGGTGATATGGTTTTTGTGTAAGACAGTAATTTTGAGGAAATTCAAGATGTGTCCGTTTTAGTATTGCAATCCATTCAAGTGGATCTACAAAGTGAAGCTAGACGAACTGGGAGGTATTCTAAAGAACAAGGCCCGATTAATGGCTCGTGGTTACCGTTAAGAAGAAGGAATTGATTTTGAAGAGTCTTTTACTCCGGTTGCAAGATTAGAGGCTATAAGGACCTTTTTCGTGTTTGCCGCTTACATGAACATGGTCGTCTAAAAAAATAGATGTCAAGACTACGCTTTTGAATGGTAATTTACGGGAAGAGGTTTATGTTAGCCAGCCAGACGGTTTTGTGGATCCAGATAACCCTAATCACGTGTACAAGTGTAACACCCCCAAAATCCCAACAACGTAGCAGAATACCACTTGGGGTGCTACTTCATAGTTCATACACACAAGTTACAGAAAACGACCTCAAAAGAGACGTCTAATAAAATGTCACATTCGATTTAAATAAATATCAGAGTAAACTCAGGTCCCAATGATTTATAATTTAACAAGATTACATGAGTTCAAACGTGACTCATTTGTATAATTAAAGAAAACATTTATCGAATGTGAAGAAAACCAAGTCCTTATAGTTTTGATATCCACGCGTCTCGAATGCTCCCAATGCTCAGCTAGCAAGATAATAACCTGAGAAAATACATGCAAAAACGTCAACAATAATGTTGATGAATTCATAGGTTTTAGCAAAAACCGCATTGAAATAATTCAAATGATATTTCCTTAAGAAAAGTAGCGTTACAACCTTTCAAAGCATTATTTCCAAAAATCCAAATAGGGATTTCAATAATCAAGTAATATTTAGTAATGGACCACAAGCTTTTAGTTCAACCAACATCAATACATCAAGTGTATTTGCTAAATACCATATTCCACATTATCGCCATGAGCCCATGACACCGACGCCTTGACACGGCATATATCTTTTCATATGCTCACAAATTTTGCCCCATACAAGGTACAATTGCCAGATACCTACCTCTCAATACAAAACGTCCTAAACAGGGTGTTCATGTTATTCAACTGATCCATACCCTCAGACGGGGTTGTCAACCCAATAGATCTATTTAATGTATTAGCGCTTCCCCCACTATAGGGCAAATTAACGGTTCAAATCTGGGGACTTTTGGCAATATCTACTCATGCGAATAATCTCATAATCGGGACAAGCATACTCTTCAAGCACTTGTGTCCAATTTAAAACAAGTAATGGTTTCAAAACTCACGGTTTTGTAAATAGATAATCAATGTTCTCAAAACATTTAGTAAGCAATTCAATCTTCAATAATTCCAATGGTAAACCACCATTTATCAAACATGTATCAAAATCATGTAATAAGCAAGCCAAAGCTTTAGTGAAAACAATTCATGTAACGCTTAAGTAGTAAAAAGAAACATTTTACTTAGTAAAACAAGCATGTATTCTCACCCCGAAAATAGTTACGAAAACCATTAAAAGAGCAAAGGTGGGGCTATGAACTCACCTTGATTGAAGACCACAATCAATAATCAATCAATCACGAAGCGTCACCGATAACGAACTCGACCGCGACCTATAATTATGTCGCTCGGTTACTATATAATAAAGTACGACCGAATGATGCGTACATCGCAACAATTATTAATAAGTTATTCAATAACTAAGGTTTACAAAAATACAATGACAATGGTGCAACACCGAGGTCGTGTCAATAACTAAAGTCTTTTCTAATCCATTATGGATGTATAACCTGTAGACAACTCCATTAAGCTTCTACTAAGTTTTCATATATTAATTTTTTTTGTTTCGCTTATGCGTAATCTATACGTTTGTATGTCCTCAACAAAAAGACGTAAACTCTACATTCTGATTTGACTAGTTTTTATGGATCCATATCTCCTAATCCGTAAAAGATATGAACATGAGGTTTTCATCCCTAGAAAGGTCCTTGAGTCTAGTTTACAGAACTTTAAGCCAATCAACCATACCATTTACCAATCCACGGGAAATGGATTTTTACTAACTATAACTCAAAACAGAATGTTAACTGAATTTTTACTGTTTACGGTTTCGGCCATAAATCATATTCTATAATAGCTTTTACATTGAATCCAAAGAGAGGTGAAAGCTTATAATATCTAGTGATTAACCATGTTTTAAACCTCACCCACTGTACAAAGAACATGGAGTAACAACAAGTTTCCCAACGAATACAGCCAGCTCCAGATTAGCCCTTCTAATGTAAAAAGGTCATATTCTCCCTCATCCGAATCGATACAAAGCGTCCAATTCGCACATGACCTAAGACCTATATCTATCCAAAACGCTGTCTTTTGTGACAGACCCTAAGCAAATTTTTTGATAAAATCCCACTTTTTCTACATCTGGAAACAGTCCCCCTAATTACTAACCCAAAATAATCACTGATTCTTGGTTTTTTTTTTTCCGTTTTAGTCATAAATCCTAACTAAAATAAGTAATGGGAATGTGAAGGCCGAAAGTCTGGAGGCTTCTATAAGATGTCGAAGCATTGGACCCAAGCTTTAAAACCTAAGCATTTGTTCAAAAACCCGACATGTAACAGCTTCCTAATCCAATGACCAGAATTGACCAATGGTCGATATTGACCATATCTCCCATCATACGATGATGGTTTGACATTACCATTTAACACATGATCCCCTAAGAGTCTAATGTTCCCAAATATCAAATTATATCAGTAGGCACAGGCCAAAAATTTTGAGGAAATGGGGCGACAACCTGCTGTCCCCAAAACAGTCCCTAGATAATCCTTCCAAACCTATTTTAAACTCATTCTAACCATTATCAATCATCATGCAAGGCTTCTAATCATCTCCCAAACACATCCCTTACACTATAACATAACTTTTATATCAAACCAAAATTCACAAGATTTCAAAAGCATTGCATGCTTAAAAAGAACATCAGTCAACACCCATGTATAACACTAGAATCAATTAATTGCGAGTATGAAAATTTAGGGACAAACTTACAACACCCAAGAATATAGTAGAAAATCAACACATAAACCCTATGATGGTAATAGGCTGCGCGAACCAAGGGAGCAAGAACCAAACTTTTCCTTGATTTTTATTTAGACCAATCCTTCATCAATTGAACCTAATTGCTCTTTTATAACAAGAAATATTTAATCTACAAAGGAAGATCTTCTAAGGAATCAAAGGTTTAAGTAACTTGATGCAGGTTTGATATAATCATTGGGAACAATTAGGGTTTATAATAGTGTTGAATTAAGTGAAAAGAGTAATTAAATGGGTTTGAATCAATTAGGGTTTTGGGTGGGTTAATGTGTCGAACAGGCGAGAAGGAGAATGGAAGAAGAAAAATTTTGTCTGATGTTTTATTACTATGTGGGTATGTCGAGCCCTTTTATAAAAAAAAAGGGTATGTGTTATACAGGAAAAAAAGGGTATTTATCTAAGGAGTTTGTTTGTTACAAAAAAAAGAATATATAAAAAGGGATGTGGGTTTGGTTCGACTGAATTTTAGAGGGGGAAGGGAGTGGGCTTTGGCCCATTCCCACTTAACTACTAATACCTATTATTCTCGGGTCCTAAAACCTTTCCTAGCCCGATACTTTTTCCTAAAACGCGATTTTCGTCAAGGTGCAATATAAAACTCGAGGAAAGCGTAAAATACAAAAATAAAAATAATTTGGCACTCAAGGCCCGAATACGGAGTCGTTGGTTTCTCGCTTGCTCAAAGATGGTTAAATTTTTAACGCATAGCACTTTTCACTTAAATCCGACGATTTTTACCAAAATCGACAAAATAATAAATGGAAAATTTTCTATAATTTAGAAAATAATTATATAAGTCAAAATAAATAATGACCTTAAATTCGGGTTCTTACAGCATCTACCCCTTTAGGGAGCGACGTCCCGACGCTCAATTCGTCTTAATCGTCGAATGGTTACTTACGAAGCGGTGAGGATATACGCAAGTCATCGTTGGGGTTTCCAACAAAGATACTAATATCTTATCAAGCTCACGGCGGTCGATACAAATTCGGATAAATCCTTGTACACATTACGAGTCGAAAGGAGTTCATAGCCCAAAGGATGATTCACACAATTGAACACACGCCATGTCGGATACACATAAGCCCACTCATTTATAATTTATTACTTACAAAAAGAGGCGTCCCAATCCTTGTAAGTAAGAACTTATAAACTTATGGTTCGGTGGTTTATAATTTCCTTATTCAAATGAAGAAGCGTCCCAATTCATTTCAATAAGACGATTATAAATCATCCTACTTAAGCATGGCCGACACAAAACACAATGTCAAAACAAGACCAAATGCTACATTAAATAAAAGGGAAATGTCTCTTTGACGGCATTATTCTTCAAAATCATAACAAGAAGTAACGAGAATAATAGTAAGACATTACTAATTGAATCTGTTGATTCTAACAGATACCCAAAACAATCTTCCAACCACCGTTGATTCAAAAGAATACCAGTAATCAAGCAAACTCCAACAACCGTTGATTCAAAAGAGTGCCGATTATTAAGAGAATCCTAGCAACGTTCACATAATAAACGAAAGCACACTTCGAGGTGACAAGCTAAAGTCGTACTCCCATCAACTCAAAGACTTTAAAACAATAGGTTACCAAGCAACATATGCGATTCAAAAGCATAAGGAGAGTGTTTAAACTCGGCGTTGAACAACAAAATAACTAATGAATTTGACAAAATACTCCGAATGCCAATATCATAAAAAGGAAGTAAAGTAAAATCGCGTAAATATTTCTGAGATCACCACATCGCTCATAAATATTATAGTAAAAGAACTTATTATGACGTACCATAGTACTATACACACATGTAGTAATTAATATCACATAACAATTTTTGCCATTGCCCGACTTAATATACTTATATTCCAAAATCCGTAATAGGTATAAACATGAGGTTTTCGTTATATATATAATCGGCCGCTATGAAGCCAAATAGTTATGCGTCATAGTTAGACGTGTGAGAGCGACATAATAACCAAGTATTATATACACATATTTAATGTAATAGCAGTAAAGAAGCAAAGAGGCCTATAATTACCTAGGGCGCATGTGCGCATGGATATTGGACAATGGTGAAAGACTCTTAAAATTTTTATTTTTTTTTCTTTTTCGAAAGACAGTTATAGTCTAGGGTTTTGACAACGACTAGTCGCTTATAACGAGTGTATGGTACCCATCTATTAACACCCCATAAAATCACAACGCAGCAGATACCACATTGGGTGCTACTTCATAGTATAAGTACAAGTTATAGAAAAGACTTCCAAAAAAGAGACGTTTAATAAAAAGTCCATCGATTTAACAAATCAGAGTAAATTTAGGTCCCACTAATTCCTTTTCACCAAGTTTTTTTAAAGAGAGTTCAAACATGATTCAATGTATATTTTAAAGATAAATGATTATCGAATGTAAAGAAAACCGAGTCCTTTAAGTTTTGATATCCACACGACTCAAATGCTCCCAATGCTCAGCTACCAATATAATAACCTGAGAAAATACATGCAAAAACGTCAACAATTATTGATGGTGGATTTCATAGGTTTAAGTAAAAGCATTATTTGAATTAGTTCAAGAAATATTTCGGTAAGAAAAGTAGGCGTTACAACATCTAGAAGACTTGTTATCGAAATAAGTATGTTTCTATAAATCAAGTATTGTTTTTTTTTCATGTGGACCACAAGGTGTAGATCAGCAGCGACAGTATTTTCAAAGTATAATTCAACTGAAACATTGCAACGAATACAATGTATAAATCTGATGTCATGAGCTCATGACACGAAGCCTTGACGTTTAGCACATATCTTGTAATGTATTCATGTTGCCAATAACTTAGTATTATTGCCTTTATACCTAAATTCTAAATACAAAATTTGTCCGTTTGACCTGGGTGTGCTCGAAAGGATTCGATTCATACCCCGGAAGGGCTGTCAAACCAATAGTCTATTTATTTGTACTAGGCGCTCACACATTCATAGCATTAACAGTTCCTGATATGGGATCTTTTGGCACTAACTATCAATCACTTGACCTCTATTTTGTGTCTCAATATATTTAACAGTTTCTTGTGTCAGTTTATAAAAACAAGCATGTATCAAACTTGTATTAGAAATATGTGGTAGATAAGCAAAAGCTTTAGTAAAAACATTATGTATCGCTTATGTAATAGTAAATCCGATACATGTATTCGGGTTATAACCAACAAGCATGTTCAAACAAGTATTCGGGAAATCATTGTGTAGTAAGCAAAGCTTTAGTAAAACCATTCTTGTAACGCTTATGTAATAGTAATCCTATAAGTTATTCGGTCAAACAAGCATGTATCAAACATGTATTAGAAATCATGTGGTAGATAAGCAAAAGCTTTAGTAAAAATGCATGTACGGGCTGTTATGTAATAGTAACCGAAAAGTTTATTCGCGGTTTTATAAAACAGCATGTATAACCCATGTATTAGAAATTCATGTGGTAGATAAGCAAAGTTTTAGTAAAAAACACATTTTCAGGTAAGCTTATGTAGTAGTAACCGTTAAGTTATTCGGTAAACAGGCATGTATTCTCCCCCAAAAAATAGTTTAAGACAAACCATTTAAAAACATGAAAATGTGGGCTATGAACTCCACTGTCGTTAGAGATCAAATGAGAATCAATGAGATGGAAGACTCCATCGTTTTGTGAGATATAATGCAAGTGCGCCTTTAGAATTATAAATAAAAAATATAGTAGAAATTGTTATATAATTCTTAAGGTAAAACAAAATCCGAAACAATGAACGATATTGCACCAAGACTTACCGAAGGTTATTTTACTCCAAAAATATGACTCTAGTTAGTCTTGATGGTAATTAAACATTCTACTAAGTTTCATCTATTAATTCTTGTTTCGTATATGCGATCTATACCGTTTTATTCTCAACAAAAGACGTAAAACTCTACATTTGATATGACTAGTTTTCATAGATCATATTCCTAATCCGTAACAGATTTATATGAACATTGAGGTTTTCATCCCTTAGAAAGGTCTTGAGTTAGTTTACAGAACTTTAAGCAATCAATCCACCCATTTACCATTCACGGAAAATGATTTTTTAATAACTATAACACAACACAGAATGTTAACTAACTTTTTCACTGTTTACGGGGGTTTCGGCTAAATCATAATTCTATAATCGCTTTTCATTGAATCCAAAGAGGGTGGAAAGCTTATAATATTAAGTGATTAACCATGTTTTTAAACTCAACCCACTGTACAAAAATCTGGAGCAAAACAAGGATTCCAACAGCAAGTCCAGATTTTCCCTTCTTATGTTAAAAAGGTCATATCTCCCTCATCCGGAATCGGATACAATAAAGGTCCAATTTGCACATGTTACCTAAGACTCATTATCTATCCAAAAATGTCATTTCTTTACAGCCCTAAGCCAAAAGTTTTGATTAAAATCCCAGGTTTCTATGATCTTGGAAACAGGCCCCTAATTCTTACCCAAAATTTTCACTGAATTTCTTGGTCTTCGCCGTTTAGTCATAATAAATCCTAAACTAAAATAGAATATGATGTGAGGCCAAATTCTAAGAGCTTCTATAAGATGTATAGAATTGACCCAGCTTTTAAAACCTATTTTAGTTCAAAAAACCTGACATTAATATGCTTTCTAATCGACTGGTCCAGAATTGACATGAATCGTATTTGACCCATAACTCCTTCATCCGGAGGAGTTGGTTGAGCATCCAATTTACCACATGATCCCCTAAGAGTCTATTTTCTAAATATCAAATTATATCAGTAGGACAGGCCAAAAAATATGTTGAAGAAATGGGCGACAACTGCTGTCCCAAACCAGTCCTAGATAATCCTCAAACCATATTTTAAAACTCATTCTTGACATTATCAATCATCATGCAAGGCTTCTAATCATCTCCCCAAACCCATCCCTTACTACTTAATAACATAACTTTTATATCCAAACAAAGATTCACAAGCTCAAAGGGCAGCATGCTTAAAAGACCTCAATCACCACATGTATTAAACTAGAATAATTAATTGAAGTGTGAATATTTAGGGACCACTTACAACACAAGAATAATAGTAGAAAATCAAACACATAACCCTATGATGGGTTTTAGGGGTGCACGAAATCCCAAGGGAGCAAAAGGAACCCCAATTTTCTTGATTATTATTAGGCCAATCTTTCACAATTGAACTAATTGCTTCTTTTATAAAGAATCTTAAATCTTACAAATGGAAGCTTTTCAGGAATCAAAGTGTTTACGTAACTTGATGCATGGTTGTTATTATCATCTGGGGAACATATTAGGGTTTTAATAGGTGTTGATTTAAGGTGGGTCTTGACTTTTTCCCTTTGTCAAGGGTGAAGAGTTTGGATTTGCCTAGTATTTTATATATATACTATAGACGAATCACTCTCGAAGCTAAAATATGAAATTGTTGATTTCTCGATCGTTAAAACGGATAATTAACCAACGCTCGACTCGCGAATAATTAAAATAACAATTTTTACTAAATCAACTAAAAATAATAAAATAAATTCTATAAAATCAGGAAATAGAATTTATAAGTTCAAAATAAATAGCGACGAGAATACGAGTTGCATCAAAACCAAGCGTTAATTGCTAAGAGAAATGTAACCACATAAAAGTAAGTATATAATTAATTAAGAGAGTCAAATATCATATGTTTGCTTTCGGTTACTGGCCTCAAAATTGACAGATATCACAATTTTCCCCTGTTAAAGGGAATTTCATCCTGAAATTTTAGTTGCTCGTGCTAAGCTGTAGCGCGTGAACAGTTGCGGATACTTGTGGTTCATCTCATCTTCTCGTTCCCATGTAAATTCTTGTTCTCGCTGGGAATTCCAACGAACTTTTACAATGGGAATCCGTCTCTTTTTTAGCTTCTTGACCTCACGGTCCATGATTTCCATAGGTTCTTCAACAAAATGCAGTTTGTCGTCGATCTTGACTTCTTTTAATGGTACGTGCAAATTTACGTCAACTAGGCATTTCTTCAAGTTTGACACGTGAAACGTGTCATTAACTCCCACAAGTTCTTGTGGTAAGCGCAACCGATAAGCTACTGGACTGACTCGTTCAACAATCTTAAATGGTCCTACGTATCTTGATGAAAGCTTGCTTCTCTTACCAAAGCGTACCACGCCTTTCCTAGGCGACACCTTGAGTAGTACCTTATCACCGACATTAAACTCTAATAGTTTTCGCCAATTGTTGGCATAACTCTTTTGGCGATCTCGTGTGGTCTTCAATCTTTCCTCAATTTGAACAATCTTGTCAGTGGTCTCTTGGATAATTTCCAGTCCAAATAACTTGCTTTCTCCTACCTATACCCAAGTTATAGGTGTTCAACATTTCCTTTCATACAATGCTTCAAATAGGGCACACTTCACGCTCGAGTGGTAGCTGTTGTTGTATGAAAATTCTACTAACGATAGGTGAGTATCCCAATTGCCGCCAAAATAAATTGCGCAAGCTCTAAGCATATCTTCTAGCGTTTGAATGGTAAGCTTACTTTGGCCATCAGTTTCGGGATGGTAGGCTTTACTTAAATCCAGTCTCATTCCTAATGCTTTATGTAGTGATTGCTAAAATCTTGATGTGAAATAACTATCACGATCAGATATGATTGACACAGGCACACCATGCCTTGCTACGATCTCGCTGATGTACAGTCTTGCATGTCTCTCTATCTTGTAGTCTTCACGGATAGCTAAGGAATGTGCCGATTTAGTCAGTCGATCGACAATGACCCAAATTGAGTCATGTCCGCTACTGGTTCTTGGTAACTTGCTTATGAAGTCCATTGTGATATTCTCCCATTTCCATTTGGAAATTTCTGGCTGTTGAAGTAATCCTGAGGGTTTCTGGTGTTCTGCATTCTTCTTTACGTCCATCATTTTATAAAGTGAATTACATGCAATTTGTAGAAAGTAACATATGTATTATTTCTATGCAATACAAAGACCCACATGGCCTACACCTTCTTCCTTTTCTGTTTTTCTGTCAAGCCCCCAACAGTGGAGTTGGTGGCCACTGTTGTGGCTTCTTCTTCCACCCAACACAGCCCTTAATAATTTATAGCTTGGTTTTCTTGTTAATCCCGCATGGTTCTATGTTATAAGGTTAGTAACGAGGTAGATACAAGCCGAGACTAAGGGTGTGGTTGTGTCTTTCGCAGCCAAACGGCTGCAACAGTGGCAGCAGCCCACTGTGAGGCCTACGGCTGCAACAGTGGCAGCAGCCCACTGTGTCACGTTTGTCAACGTTTGGGTACACGTATGGTACGCCAGCTCATGGTGTCAAGTTTTACGAGGGCCTGGATACGAACAATCCAGGCAATATTTGCTCGTCTTCATCAGGGTCTGTGACGTTCCAAATCAACGAGCAAATGACTCACTGTGGTTCATCTCATGCTTCTTGGTTACGCCCATGTTACTCGTCGAGATTACCACGTAAGAACTCTTATGAAAATTACGTAAAATCCTAGTGTCTAATCGTCCCTAGTAAGCCAACGTAGTATATCATGTACATGTTTAAGGTTTTGCAACATTTCTTGGTTCGTTATTTGTTTCCACGCATGATTTGATGTACACTAGTTTTCTATGCGTCGTTATTTTATGCATGGCACGACTTAAGTTTTTGCATGCGTACATACACGAGGGCCATGCATGGGTTGTACCATACATGTCGTGCTTTTGTTATGCAAAGCCGAGGCTCTCGTCTAGCTTGCTACGGCTAGACGTGCTTCGGTTTTGGTCGTACGCTGGACTATAAAGATAAATGGCATAGTTAAACTATGTGGTGACTCACCGAGGTCCAAGTTTGCTAGCCAATGAGGAGGGGTGATGGTGTCACGAAAGCTCGAACCTCCCTTGGTTTCTACCCTTTTAACCCGACGCCCCTTAGCTCTTAAACCCAACGAAAACTCTAACTCGAACTGTGCTTACTTCCTACTTGTTTATGTGAATGAATTGTGCCAGAAAAGAGAGTGTGTGGCATCTCATTTATACAGGTAGTATTAGCTTGGTTTCCTAAATTTTTCAAATTGCATGTGACGGGGCATACTATTGGAGAATATGGCAATAGTGTTATTTCCTAATACTATTTGCCATCATTAGCTCTTCCTAACACTATTTGGGAATCCATACTATTCTTATCTCTCTTAAAATTAGTACCAGGTGATGAGACGTGCAATGGCATGTGAAGGCTTTGAAAAGAAAAGAGAGAAATAAGTAGGGTAGCCATGTAAGGAATATTCGCGTGCTATTTAGAGAATAGCAATGCATGTTGTTCATAAAATGACTTTCTTTTGAGGTTAACGGTAAATTGTTGCAAACTTTTGCGGTACATAATTCTTCTTAAGGAAAAGAGAAATCTAAATTTTTACTGGGTGCCACAGTCTCCCCAGGTTAGAAGATTTCGTCCCGAAATCAAGACGTTGCAGGAGATCGTGGATTGGCGAACAAGTGAGGGTAATTGCCCTTGAACTGGTCCTCACATATCCCTAGATGAATGTCTCGTTATCGGAACGAGCCAATACGACAAAACGTTGGGAATATATCCGTTGGGGTAAATAACAAAATCTTAAATTATTTCCCCTCCCCTTTTTGTCTTATAAATACCACCTTATTTCTCTCAAATTTTCAAACTTAAATCCCACTACAAGGTAAAAATATTTTGAATGGCCTGTTCGCTTCCCCATACCGACTCTGAAATTGAAGCCTTGGTGCAAATATTAATTAACGAAGACAAGGGTCGTCAGGATGTGCTTTTGGAGTTTGCCTTTCGGTTTGAAGATTCATGCGCTGTCTGAGACGACCTTAGAAAAGCCTATGAGAAGTGCAATGACATCTATCAAGAGAGTCGTTCTTTGATCGGCACTTTAGAGCAAGTCAAGCACTTGCTAACATATATAGCAATGTCCTTCTTCATTCTGGGCCACCAGTATAAGCCTCGAAGATCATAGTACATCTTGTCTGCTCCGGGATATATGGAATACCTTGTAGCATGGGCTTCATTCATTATCAAAGTTCTCAAATTGCCATAGACTAACACTTAAATTCGTTCAGCAAGATATAATCCACCATCTTCTTTTCTCTCAATCTGTTTGTCCAACCCCTTCAACATTTCTGCCAGGGTGTTTACATTCTTGGAAGCTTCGCTCTGAGCTTCCAGTATCCTAGCCTTAATGCTAGAGTGAATTGTCATGCTCATATCTCGAGCTCATCTCGGTTTCAATTGTTCCTTCCTAGTCAATGCATCAGCTACTACATTCGCTTTACCTGGGTGGTAGCGAATCTCGCAGTCATAATCGCTAAAAAGTTCTATCCATCGTCTCTGGCACATATTAATTCCTTCTGATTGAAAATGTGCTGAAGACTCTTATGATCGGTGTAGATCACGCTCCTTGTTCCATACAAATAATGTCTTTAGGTTTTGAGAGCAAATACTACGGCGCCCAACTCTAAATCATAAGTGGTGTAGTTCTTCTCATGGATTTTGAGTTGTCTGGATACGTATGCAATATTACCTTTGTTCCCCTTAGCATGCACGCGAGCAGCTACTAGCCAACCGAAAACCATAGATTTTAGGCAGATGCTGTCGACAGCTAATGTAAATATACAATGGCGTCTATCACTACACACAATCTCATCAAAGTCGAAAAGTAGGAAGTACGAGCGAGCCAACAGAGCTCACTCAAAAGTTAGGTTTGCCGAATCACTCACATCCACAGAAAACACAAAAATAGACTCGACCTCAAACATAGTTTCTAACAAACATGTGTTGCATTCTACAGGAGTAAGACTTACTGCTAGTGCTACCGGATCACAGCCTTCAGGCAATACCAGGAATGATAAGATTCTGCAAACACCAAGTAGTAATTCGAAGAATAAAGTAGAAGCTCACTCTAGGAACGTTAAATCTAGTTTGAATAAAAGGAATGGTACTGTTAAAGTTAATGGATCTGCGTCTGTGCAGAATTCCAAGAAACATGATAATTCTGATTATGTCTGTATTAACGGTGATGATTGCATGTCTTCTGATAATTTGTGTGTTTCTAATTCTATGAATGATGTGAAATTTTGTGCTAAACCTAAGAAGAGAAAATCTAAGAAAGAGATTTGGAACCCAACAGGAAAAGTGTTCACTAAGATAGGATATATTTGGAGACCTACCGGTCGGACCTTCACTATTGTAGGAAATGCGTGCCCTTTAACTAGGATTACCACTACTAATGAAGTACCTTCTAGGAAACCAATAGTTCTAGAATCTGAATCACCCAAACCTGTGGTTAATTTGGTATACTCAAGGAAACCTAGGAAGAATAAGAATACTGAGTCCGTTAGCAAAACTAAGGTTATAAAACCTATATCTGCTAACAAACAGGATCCCAGTAAATCCTGGGGATCCACAAAAACCAATGTTCCATCTACTTCTCTTAATGAATGCAGGTTGTCCAAATCGTCCTCTAGTATTTGGACTCTGGTTGCTCGAAGCACATGACCGAAGATCGCTCTCAGCTCACCAATTTCATCAGTAAATTCTTGGGTACAGTCAAATTCGAAAATGATCAAGTTGGAAAGATAATGGGTTATGGAGACTATCAGATTGGGAATGTTACTATTTTAAGGGTTTATTACGTTGAAGGACTTAGGCATAATCTATTTTTTGTGGGACAATTCTGTGATTCCAATCTCGAAGTGGCTTTTCGTCAACACACATGCTTCATTCGCAATCTAGAAGGTGTTGATTTATTGACGGGATCTCGAGGGGATAACCTTTATACACTCTCACTTGGGAATATGATGGCATCCTCTCCCATTTGTCTATTGTCAAAGGCGTCTAAAACCAAGTCTTGGTTATGGCATCGTCGTCTATCTCACTTGAACTTTGGTGCTATCAATCATCTTGCGAGACATGGACTTGTACGAGGTCTCCCTAAGCTCAAGTTTGAAAAGGATCACTTATGTTCTGCATGTGCATTAGGCAAAAGTTCAAAGAAACCCCACAAACCCAAATCTGAAGATACCAATCAAGAAAAACTCTATCTGTTGCATATGGATCTATGTGGGCCAATGCGTGTCGCGAGTGTCAATGGAAAGAAGTACATCCTCGTTATTGTCGATGACTACTCTCGATTTACATGGGTAAAATGTTTGCGATCAAAAGATGAAGCTCCAGCTTTTATTATCAACTTTTTGAAGATGATCCAAGTACGACTTAAGGAAACCGTCCGACGCATCAGAACAGATAATGGAACTGAGTTTGTTAATCAGACATTGCGTGAATATTATGAGAAGGTTGGCATCTCTCATGAAACATCAGCAGCACGCACTATGTTAATTTATGCAAAAGCTCCTTTATTTCTATGGGCCGAAGCGGTTGCCACAGCCTGTTATACCCAAAATCGTTCCATGATACGTCGTCGTCACGGTAAAACACCATATGAGCTTTTGCACGACAAACCTCCCGATCTATCTTATCTACATGTGTTTGGTGCACTTTGTTACCCAACGAATGATAGTGAGAATTTGGGCAAGTTACAACCAAAGGCTGATATTGGTATTTTCATTGGATATGCACCCACAAAGAAAGCTTTCCGGATTTACAACAGACGTACCAGACGAATAATTGAAACTATTCACGTTGATTTTGATGAGCTGACCGCGATGGCTTCTGAACACAGCAGTTCAGGACCCGCTCTTCATGAAATGACTCCTGTATCAATCAGTTCAGGACTCGTGCCAAACCCTTCTCCTTCAACACCATTTGTACCACCTTCGAGATCTGACTGGGATTTGTTGTTTCAACCAATGTTTGATGAGTCACTTAATGTTGATTTACATGCACCAGAAGTCATTGCTCCTATTCCTGAAGCAGTTGCACCTGAACATGCGGTATCAACTGGTTTACCAAGTAACTCTCATACAACACAAGGAACTCAAACTCCTATTATTTCTCATGATGTTAAAGAAGATAATCATGATATTGAAGTTGCATAAAGATTTAGTTTTAACATTGTAATGGTTTGGTGGTTGGTTAAATAAATAAATTTAGAATATTCCCAAAGTGTGTAATATATATACTTTATATATTACATATGAAAAATAACCCTTATATGTTTCATACCGTGAGTTATATCACAAGACATTAATCCAAAGATTGTAAAAGTATATAATACCTCGCATGTATTATATAATAAGTGTGGATAATTAATTAATCCAAATAGTTTGACAATCAATTTAATTAGTAACGGACTTTGAATAAAAGTAGACAAATGTCTTAACGTTATGAATTAAATAACCGATGTTTGTAACAGTTTATAACCCTTATAAAATATAAAATTAATATTTTATAAATTATATTTCGTTGCTTCCGATAGATTGTGTCTAAAAACAGTTGCCTCAATGAATACGTATAGTTTTCGTGCATTGGTCGGGTCATTGAATAATACAAGTTAATGTATACTTTTAAATATAACTTGGTCCCCTTTATACGTTTCTAAAATAATATAAGTTTTTGATTAAATCATGTGAAACAATAATCTTTATTAAATTTTGTCATGACTTCCGTTACAATACGTTGCCCACTACTCAAAACTCAACGTTTTCCATATCAGTAAAACTTTAAGTTTTACCACTTTCAAATAAAACGTTTTGCAATATCCTCATGTTTAAAATATATTTCTATATATATATCTATATTTTATATATATCTAAACTAAACCAAAATAATAATTACCATATTTATTTAACCGATTTAACCACCATTATAAATATCCGGTTTTAATATTTATTAAACCTTTATATCATTTGTATTTGTTAGATTATACAACCAAACTCACCCTATGTTGATCGCCTAACCAAACGCACCTATTCTTGCTAATCCACCCAAATGGACCCAAATCTGTTACACACCCAACCAAACGGACCCTTGTCCCAAACAGCCCTCGTGGCTGTTAAACCCACAACCAAACGCCCCTTGGCTGTCTTACCAAACAGCCCCCTTGCTGTTATACATAGCAAACAAACACCCCTTGTAGTATTTATAACATCAAACGCACCCGTTTCGGTGTTATCCCACAAACCAACTCCCCCCCCGGCTGTCCAACCCAACCAAACGCGCCTAGTGGTGGTAGCCAACCCAACCCCGATGACCAAACAACCCGACACACCCTCTTTCGGGTCTACCCGAACCCACAAACCCGGCTGTCCCACAACCTAACCCGACCCAAAACGCCCCCTTCTTGGTGATATAAACCCACCCGCACCCTTTTGGTGTTTATCATAATCACACGCACCCTTGGCTGGGGTGACAAACAAACCAAACGCACCTTATGATGGTGTACAACCCAAACCGAACCCCCCCCCTGTTGCCATTACCAACGCACCCCTTTTTGGTGTAAACAACAACCTGGACGCACCCTCGGTGCTAAACAACAAACCCACGAACACCCCCTTTTTTTTTATTTTTATGCAAACTCCAAAACCCGGACGCACCCTTTCCCGGGTGGTGGGCTGTCCCGTGACAAACGCAGGAGAAGCACCCATTTTGGGTGGATTTTACAACCCTAACGCACCTATGGTGCAAACGCAAAACCCACTCATAAGTACCGCCTCGTGACTGGCTGAGGTGTTGGAGTTCGGTAGAGGTGACGACGCGAGGAGATGATGGATGATGCGTTTAGGCGGCGTAGATGGGCAACAATGGTGTGTAGAGTGGTGATGGGAGGCAGCCGCGGTTGGGCGAGTGGTGGTGGATGGAGGCGCGTGAAGGGGATGAAGTGGTGGGTACGAGTAGATCCGGAAGGTGTGGGAGTATTTTTTGTGTTGGCCTGGCATATAATCCCGCCGTAAACTTTTCCGGCGGCGGTGACGTGGTGGTGGCCGGAATGTTGGCCAGAGAAGATGGTGGCTGAGGGTGGCCGGCGGTGGGGTGAGGGAGAGAGAAGAGTGGGAGTGTGTGTGTTATGTTTTATATAAATGAAATAAATATATAAAAGTTTTATATATATATATTAAAAGTTTTGATGGGAGTGACAAGTTTCCAAAACCATGGGGTCAATTTTGTAACTTTTTAACATAGTTTTTATAACTATCGGTTCGGGACTCATTTGAGCGACTTAACGGACGATTCAACGCACGAAACCTGCGCCATTGTTTTTCTAATCATTTTTCTGATAAAAATGAGTATTTACTTGATAATGTCTCATAAATATTTTATAATATTTAATAAAATATCTGTTATTCATTTTGTGAACCGGTTTCGTCTTGTCCGAAATAAAATGGATTTTCAACTCGAGTATTCGCGTTATCCGTAACGCTTTTAATTAACATGATGACTAATTTATTTAATATTTTTTATTAAATAATTACTGATTAATCAAAAACAAAATTTAATTGTTTTTGTGAGCCGCTGTTGTATATTGGAATTCCGGAAAAATGTTATTGCGTGCTGTTTATGTTAGCCCTTTTCGGCTCGTTCAGTCTCGGCAAAACTGAAAAGGTTAGTCAGGAAAATCATTTCCACATCAAATTGGCTTTAGTAGTCACGAGTCCGTCGAATACTTTGATTTATGATCGTATCTTATAAGATCAAGCCAGACCTAAAAGTCAAAGGGTAAAATAATTAAATCTAAAAAAAAATCCGAAAATTCTCAATGTTACAGTACAGTACCCACCTTAAGAAATCACGCCCGAGATTTAAATTTTGTGTTATATCCTAATAGTGTGTCTAAGAAAAGACTTAAGATTTACTAAACCAGTTGAACATGACGCTGATAATTTTATTCAGCAATATCTGGTGTTTCGACACCTCTTAATATACATAAATTTCGGCTAGGTTGACCAGATACTCCAATCAATAAATAGTATCTAGGGAGAATCATCGTGTTCCAAGGTTTTATAATTGGTATAAATGCTTTATGAAGAAAGCCTCTTAATAGTGAACACACCAAAGGAGAATGTGTAGTCGCGTGGTTATGTCTTAAGGCAGAGTCTCGTTTCTGCTATCTATCTGTAAGGTTCGATAATTCATATCAACGTGGCTTATGGATGTAAGTACCCCACTTACTTGGCAGTACTTAATTAGTATCATGACTTAAATTGATGTACTATTTTTCTGCAATGAGTAATTCAACTGAATACTATATCGACATATGCTTATCTTGTTTGGGTTTCATCACTTAGTTGATAAAGTTTGTACAATCTGGGACCACTCCAGGACCCAACAACAGCAACCATAACGACAATAACTATGACAAATGGTGATGGGATGCAGAGGGTGAGGACCCTCAGAGAAACAATATCCCCAGAATAAAGTTCAATAAATGAGAGGAGCTCGCGAGAGAGCTTATGCGATAGATGGCGGATTATGGTACTCAGTCGTTAGTTTGAGGACGAATCAACTCCATTAACTCACGTAATGTACAAGTCATGTTAGTTTCCAGCGAAACAAGGTTAAACTATCTAAGGGATTTGCAATCCATACTAAAGTAAAACTTAAGAATTAGATAAGTTATATTCCAAGTGCGGGTTGACGTATTGTGACTTAAGATTCTGTCGAGTGGTAGAACAGGAATTGTGTTTCTAGACCCTCTTCAACGTTCCTGCGATTTTCGAATTTAGTTCATAACTCGTGGTCATATCGGATACCATAAATCCCACACATTTATAATTCAATATGTCGCTATAAAGAAGCGCTCCTAATTTATGTAAATAATCAATTTGATAAACTTTATGGTTCGATGATTTACAATTTATTTATTTAACTGAAAAGGCGTCCCAATCCTTTCAAATAAACATATTATAAATCATCCTACTTAATAATTCCCGATGCAATACGCGTACCCACATAACTTTCAAGGTGACGGATGACATGACGATGCATGTGCTCTAATGAGTATGGGACGAGTGATTTAAAACTCGTCTTTGGAAGCTGGGAGTAAAAACTGCCAGGCGAGATCAATATAGAGTTCAAGATAGTTAATGAGTACCTTGGTTAGAGTAAACTAGGTAAAAGTCTCGATGAACCAGTCAACATAGCAATTATCATATAAATCTTCCTATTACAAGTCCCTAAGTCCCAGCCTATACGCATACTTGTACTACAAAAGTTTTATACATAATCCCCTTTAACCAAAAAATTATAACGGTCTTCCGTGCAATACAATATAGTATAAATCTATAATAAAATAATGTATTTAAGAGACCATTGTTTAACTTACAATGTCTGAGAACGAAATGAGACCATTGTGCAACACACAATGTCTGACGAGTAAGATGAGACGATTGTATAATAACTCAACAATGTCTGACGAGAAAGATGAGAACCATTTAAACTCACAATGTCCTGACGAGTAGAAAGAGACCATTGTATATCTCACAATGTCTGACGAGTAAATGAGACCATTGTGCAACCCACAATGACTTAAAATAATCTCATATTTATATAAAACTCTTATATAAATAAGCGTAACAGATAAACGCACGAAAGAATACAAAGCATATATATATATACTATATATAAATTTAAATATATATAAATATAATATATAGAATGTTGTGTGTTGTTGTGTGTGTGTGTTGTGTGTTGTTGTGTGTGTGTGTGTGTGTGTGTGTGTGTGTGTGCCACGTAAAGCACTTAATGCAACACGTAATGTAAGCACATAAGCAAGTAGCGTGTATGCACTTTAGAAAATTCTTTTGATGTGACTGCAATATGTTTTAAGAAAATCGACTATAGTCCTATGGGTAAAATATGACCTAGTTTCTCTATAGCCAGTGCTCTGAAACCAATCAGTAACACCCCCAAAAAATGACAACGCATCGAATACCACTTAGGTGTCAACTAGTCAACTGTCAAAATACACCCCATAGGCGCTTAGATACAAGAGAACTAACCTCTAAATTGTCGTTTTGTAAAACAATCTCGTGATTTTCTGAAATCACAATAATATTTGTTCCCATAATTTGTGCAGTCACAATTAAAATCTGAAAGCAACACAAACTAAATTTAATCATTTGTAGAAATCCAAGTATGAAATCTTGTCAATTTAGACTCCAATGCACATCAGATAATCCAAGCATCTAATTCACCTGAGAAAAACATGCTTAAAAAGGTCAACATAAAGTTGGTGAGTTCATAGGTTTCTGTAAATACAAACGTTAGTTCCAATAAATGTATCTGCCCACTGTATCATTACAGTGTCATATAAAAACGTTTTAATGATTACCTGTTCTCCTACAGTCTCAAAAATAATTGTGTGTGACCATTTAAATCCTTAAATGTCCTTCCAAAATGTATGTGTGATTTTTAGAAATCAATTAGCTGTAAAATATGCAAGACCATTTCTATCCCCAAATAGTCCCAAAATGTACGTGTCAAAGTTGGATCACAAATATCCAAAATATGTATTGCCACTTTATTCAAGTGTGTATAAAACCATGATTACCATTACTCTAAGTTCATGAACTGTGACGTAGACTTGTATGTATGCCACTTTATTCAAGGCACAGTAAGAGTGTACCCATCGTAGGTGTTTCCCAGGTCCAAGAACCACCCGGTGCGATAAAAAAAGAATATGTTCCCGTCCCCCGTAACCAGGTTCGTCAGTCCCTCAAGGACACCCGGGCAATAATAAAAGAATATGTTTCCCCCGTTACCGGTGTCCCCTCCAAGGACACCCGGGCAATAATATGTATATGTGATTGTTGGCCCCGCAGGCGCCAATTCAATCGTAATCCGACATGGTATAACGTTCGTTCCCGGTGATAGCTAGTCACCCGAACGGGGATTGTCAATCCCAAATAGATCTATCTTATAACATTCGCGCTCACCCTCCAAGTGATTTACAGTTCATGCAACCTAAGCTAATCCGTAATCATAAAAGTATAGTATGTGTTTACGTTCCAAAAATTAAACCAAGTATTGTATCTCCTCGCGAGATATATAAATGAGTATGTAAACCAAACAGGTAATCAACCATGTAAATGCCTTTGTAAACATGTATGCAAACGAGTTGTAAATGAGCACGTAACGAGTTTAAATCGAACACGTAATTGAATTTGTAACAAGCATGTTCTCACCCCAAAGATATAAAACATTTATCCAAAACGAGTAAAAGTGGGGCTATGAAACTCACCTTGATGTTGAAGAACGATTGATAGGTAGGCATCTAATTCACTTTGATGATGAAGAATGATTGACAGATAGGCATCTAATATGCACAATACGAACGGAAGACGAAGCTGCCGAGACGCGTGAAGAATGCAGCTTAACTTAACGCTAAGTCCACTAGCCCTAGGATAATTGAGTTTGGAGGTTTCCCGGAGAATCTGTTAGTCAACACGCGGATCGATGATAAAGATTTAATTTAACATGTAATGGTATTGTGGTTGTTAAATAAAGTAAATTTAGAATATTCCCAAAGTGTGTAATATATTTCATATATATTACATAAAAAAATAACCCTTATATGCTTCATACCGTGAGTTATATCAACAAGGATCAATTAATCCAAAATTGTGAAAAGTATAAAATACCACTACTGCAGGTATTATATAATAAGTGTGGATAATTAATTAATCCAAATAGTTTGACAATCAATTTAATTAATAAAAAGACTTTGAATAAAAGTAGACAAATGTCTTAACGTTATGAATTAAACAACCGATGTTTGTAACAGTTTATAACCCTTATAAAATATAAAATAATATTTTATAAATTATATTTCGTTGCTTCGATAGATTGTGTCTAAAACAGTTGCCTCAATGTAAAAGTATAAAGTTTTTCGTTCATATGGTCGGGTTAGTTGTATAATAAACAATTAATGTATCTTTTAAAATATAACTTGGTCCCCTTTATTTGTTTCTAAAATAATATAAGTTTTATTAAATCATTGTTAAACATATAACTTTATATAAATTTCGTCATGACTTTCCCGTTTACAATACGTTTCCCACGTACGCAAAACTCAACGTTTTCCATATTCGTAAAACTTAATGTTTTTCCACTTTTCAAATAAAACGTTTTGCAATATCCTCATGTTTAAAATATTATTATTCTATTATATATCTATAATTTAATATAAACTAAAAACTAAAACCAAAATAATAATTACCATATTATTTAACCCGATATAACCACCATTTATAAATATCCCGGTTTAATATTTATATAAACCTTAATCCATTTGTCTTTTGTTTAGATTATACAACCAATCACACCCAATATGGTTGATCGCCAACCTAAACGCACCTATTCTTGCTAATCCACCCAAATGGACCCAAATCTGTTACACACCCAACCAAACGGACCCTTGTCCCAAACAGCCCTCGTGGCTGTTAAACCCACAACCAAACGCCCCTTGGCTGTCTTACCAAACAGCCCCCTTGCTGTTATACATAGCAAACAAACACCCCTTGTAGTATTTATAACATCAAACGCACCCGTTTCGGTGTTATCCCACAAACCAACTCCCCCCCTGGCTGTCCAACCCAACCAAACGCGCCTAGTGGTGGCAGCCAACCCAACCCCGATGACCAAACAACCCGACACACCCTTTTTCGGGTCTACCCAAACCCACAAACCCAGCTGTCCCACAGCCTAACCCGACCCAAAACGCCCCCTTCTTGGTGATATAAACCCACCCGCACCCTTTTGGTGTTTATCAAAATCACACGCACCCTTGGCTGGGGTGACAGACAAACCAAACGCACGCCAATGATGGAGGGAACAACCCAAAACCGCACCCCCCAGCTGCCATTAACCGGAACGCACACCCTTATTTGGGTGTAAACAACAACCTGACGCAACCCTCGGTGCAAAACAACAAACCCAACCACGAACACCCCCTTTTTTTTTGGCAAAACCCAAACCTGACGCACCACCCTTTTCGGGTGTTGGCTGTCCCGTGACAAACGCTAAAAAGACCTTTTTGGGTGGTTTTACAACCCGAACGCACCCTATGGTGCAAACGCGAAACCCACGCACCCTCGTGACGGCTGAGGTGGTGGCGTTCGGTGGAGGTGACGACGGCGAGGAGATGATGATGATGGCGTTAGGCGGCGTAGGATGGCAACAGTGGTGGTGTAGGTGGAGAGGGGAGGCAGCGGCGGTGGGTGAGTGGTGGTGATGGAGGCGCGTGAAGGGGAGTGAAGTGGTGGGTCGAGTAGATCCGGAGGTGGGGAGTATTTTTGGTGTTGGCCGGATAAGCCCGCCGGAAAACTTTTCCGGCGGCGGCGACGTGGTGGTGGCCGGAATGTTGGCCGGAGAAGATGGTGGCAGAGGGTGGCCGGCGGTGGGGTGAGGGAGAGAGAAGAGTGGGAGTGTGTGTGTTATGTTTTATATAAATGAAATAAATATATAAAAGTTTTATATATATATTAAAAGTTTTGATGGGAGTGACAAGTTTCCAAAACCTTGGGGTCAATTTTGTAACTTTTTAACATAGTTTTTATAACTATCGGTTCATGACTCATTTGAGCGACTTAACGGACGATTCAACGCACGAAACCTGCGCCATTGTTTTTCTAATCATTTTTCTGATAAAAATGAGTATTTACTTGATAATGTCTCATAAATATTTTATAATATTTAATAAAATATCTGTTATTCATTTTGTGAACCGGTTTCGTCTTGTCCGAAATAAAATTGGATTTCAACTCGAGTATTCGCGTTATCCGTAACGCTTTTAATTAAAATGATGACTAATTTATTTAATATTTCTATCGAAGCAACGAAATATTATTTATAAAATATTATTTTATATTTTATAAGGGTTATAAACTGTTACAAACATCGGTTGTTTAATTCATAACGTTAAGACACTTGTCTACTTTTATTCAAAGTCTTTTTATTAATTAAATTGATTGTCAAACTATTTGGATTAATTAATTATCCACACTTATTATATAATACCTGCGAGGTATTATATACTTTTCACTAATCTTTGGATTAATTGTCCTTGTGATATAACTCACGGTATGAAGCATATAAGGGTTATTTTTCATATGTAATATATAAAGTACATATATTACACACTGTGGGAATATTCTAAATTTATTTATTTAACCAACCACCAAACCATTACAACGTTAAATCTAAATCTTTATCAACGCGTCGCGTTGATAGAACAATTCATCGGGAAATCCAAACTCATTATCCTAGGCTAGTGAGACTTAGCCGTTAAGTTAAGCTGCATCTTCTCGATCGAGCCGCTTCGTCTTCCGTTCGTATCGTGCATATTAGATGCCTATCTGCCAATCGTTCTTCATCATCAATGTGAGTTCATAGCCCCACATTTTACTTGTTTTACATATATTTTTGGGGTGAGAACATGCTTGTGCAAATCTGTTTGCAAACTCAATTACGTGGTCGATTACATACGTGTTTACATGAATGTTTACAAATACATTTACATGATTGATTACCTGTTTGGTTTACATACTCATTTATATATCTCGCGAGGAGATACAATACTTGGTTACACTTATGAACTCGTTTGATAAGTGCTTAATTACACATATCTTTTACCTCTAAAAACGAGCTTAAATGACCAAAAACAGACAAAAACTGCC
>BQNB010041148.1:30386-46948 GCA_026074375.1 Tanacetum coccineum
GGTAGGTGACTTGCGAGATTCTATATGAATCAAGCTTGTGTCAACTGGATATCGATAAAGGTCCAGTAAATGAATTGACAACATAATCAGAAAGAAAGTTCCGGTAATGAGAACTAGCAAGCATGGCAAATCTAATACATCTGTGTTAGAAGATCCTACGCTTTGAGCTGGAAACCCTGTCAAGGAGATTCTTTGAATCTACCTGATCACAGGTATAGTATTTATACTGTAAAATGGTCCTATGGAACCGGAGGTTAATCTAACCAAATCTGGACGAATGACAAAGCCATATTCGTCCACCCGCTTTATTGCTAACTGTTTTATTTCAGGATACATAAAGATGGAGATGGTGATGCCTCATTCCAGCTGAAGTCGGATTCATTACCACATGCTCATGCTCACTCTACAAAGACATTCTATAAGCATCAAGATTCAAGAATCATGAAAGCTCAAGAATTAAAGACAAAGACTTCCGCAAACTCTGATATTAACGATAACTCCTCAGAAATCAAGCTTCGGGGGAGATTATTAGAAAGCTTTCAAGATGATGCAAAGTATGAGCATGTTGGTCAAGACACAAGATCGCAAGGTGGCAAAGACGTTAAAGACAAACAAGGATAAAGATTTAAAGATCTTGGAACAAAAGACAAAGTCGAAAGACAATGACAAAGGCTCAAGATCAAATATCACAAAGCATGAAGGAACAAGCCTACAACAAGATAAAGACCAAAACAAAGACTCAAGAACTAAACGACAAAGCAATCTCAATAAGTCCAAGGAAGTAAGATTCAAAGACCTCGCTTCGGGGGAGATTGTTAGCCTCAAAATATTAAGTCGAACAAGGAAACTCGGTCTTTATTTATTAGTCGTTGTAATTGGCTAGAAAGGGAGTCGGGCTCGTGATTTAAACTAATATTGTATACGTTGCGGGCTAAAGCCCAAAACCCGAGCCGACCCAACAACACTACACCTAGGCGTCACCCTAGGTTAGTAAGAAAGTATAAATACCCCTCTCCACTCTTGGAGAGGGTGTTGGTCATTTTTATTTTTCATTTGTGCAAGGTAATCAACCATATCATTTTTCTCTCTACTTTCTCTCTCTAGTTTCTCTCTCTAAAATTCTTTCTTTATCTTCTCATCTTATTTTTCTTATTCAAGTATGAAGTGAAGGTGGTTTCGAGGTACCGACAGGCACCCAACAACATGCCAAACTGCACCATCTTATGCTCCAACAAATTGAAATGGATGGTACAAAACCTTTTCAAAATATATATAAATTATATTTTTTGTTCAATTCTTTTTTGTGTAATTTTTTGAAGCATATTTATGTCAGGTTGATCCTGACGACTCTCATGTGCAATTTGGATGGTACAAAATAAAGAGAAAACTGCATAGGAATTCAAAACCTTTTCAAAAGTTTTATATACATTTTGAAAAGGTTTTGTACCATCGATTTTAATTTATCTCGATGGACCGACTAGCTTTAAGAAATTGTTTTAGGATTAATAAATGGATTTAAAATGTATATAAATTCTAGAATAGATATTTGGAAATTTTTATTACAAAATTTAGCATAAACTATAAAAAATACTTAATGTTAAAGTTTTACACTTGATAAAACTAACATCGACAAATAAAAAAAGGGACTTTAAGTTATAACTATAGCAATTGGATATATGTTGCAAACGTAGCTTTATCTCGATAACATAAGGGGATGCAACAAAAAAATGTAGCTTTATCCTGATAAGATTGTTATTGAAGAAATCTTTCTCCATAATTTTTCATTAATGTTGCCATTTCTTCAAAAATAGAAACAAATTATACAACGCAGGATTAAACAAAAAGATCATATTAAAACATGTAAATGAGAGAAAAAGATACCAACCCAATACGAAGACTCGGTTACCTAAAAAGTTTCAATTACTGTTGCATTTTACAATATAAAAGCATAAACTCCAAACATACAGAAGCTCAAAAAATTGAAAAAAAGTGTATAGTTTTCTATATTTCAAATTAACAATGCTCAAATTCCAATGCTTTTAGAACTTTTGAAGAACAACTAACAATTAAATGGAACACTTCGTGTCCTAAATAAAACTTAAACTGTAAAATTTTGTTCAAAATCTTTTTAAAACAAAAACTAAACGCTTCATTGTAGTCATATTAAACAGTTAATTTGCATAACTTGCATTACCAATGATTTCAAATATTGGGAGATTTCAATAAACAATCCCAAATAGTCCCTCAATGCTTTAAATCATATCTTTCAACTTCTGCATCTTTTGCTGATTATCAGGCGACGCTTTCGCTTGACACGTCAAATACTATAACATAACATAATGGTAGCTGGTTCTAAGGCGAATCATCCACATGCTACTGACAACATGACGCTATGTCACAATGGTGATCACGGTTCTTATGATACATGGGATTACAAGGACCAAATGGTGATGTCTTATGGAAGTGACATATCTCAAAGACTGGTCTCCCATTCACACTTCGCCAATGTTGTTCTCATCACAACACCATGTGTTCCCGCAACAGTGGAGATTTCCAATCAGTTCCTGAACAAACAAACAGTCGAAACAATTATGATTATGACTCTGAAAACAGAGCTCATTTTTGAATCAGATAGAGAAGCGAATTCTGATTTGATATGGTATGAATTGGAGATGAATATACTCAACTGTTGATGCATGTCAGACATCCTCAAGAAATGTGGGAAGCCATCGAAAGGCTACAACAAGGTGAATTCACTCTATATCTCAGATGTCATAGACTAACTTATTTTGGGGTTGGTCAATTTCACTCTATGAATGGAGAAACTGAATTGAGTTCTTTTTACTACTCAAGATTCTCAAATAGATGAATGAATGATGATCAGGGAAACAGTTTGAAGTTGCTACGATGCAGTTCAATGTTCAATTTCTTCAACAAAACTTCAACCAGAATGGTCTAAGATTTGTCACAATAGTCAAGCAATGTAACACAAGTTGGATGAAGTTTCATACCATGAGCTACTTTGACATTCTGAAAAACATTACTCAATAGGAAGTTATATTGAAACCGTGCTGAAAGATTATGGCCAAGAATGCTAACCCAAATAACACTTGTTACTATGCATCAACACATGAAGACCACTGTATGTTACCAAACATCTCAAAAACTCGCGCAATTCATATGCACCAACATCAAAAGCTTCACTTCGCAACCAGATCTCATGCAACTACCAAAGTTACAAAGGCAAGAGATTGCCAACCAAATCACACCACCTCCATCTGAGTCAGTTTAAGAAGTACGGCGTCCTGTGTGACAAGCTCTGTAAGGATATAGACATGCAAATAAAAAATTTGGGTGTCTCTTGCAAGTACTTCTCAAGAAACTCTACAAACCTACCAACTACCATATAATGCTCACGTTAGAACTTCCCGCAAACACCAGAAACAGAATTGTGGATACTTACGTCAATGGTTATCAAAAATGGCATATCAGACTGGACAAGTTTGGGAGTATAAAAGGGCAGTGTGTGTTGTTGGGGCTGTAGGGAACTGTAGGTGGTCCAGTAGTGACTACTAGTACTGGTGTTACAGTGTTTTAACTGTAAGGTATTTGGTTGACTATTATGCTTAGAATGCAAAAATTCCAAAGAACAGGTTTAACGCTCCAATATCACTAAGCAAAAGAGGGTTGCTATTCTGTGTATACAGCTGAGAAAGGTGTTCAATCTTCAAGAGAGTATCTAACTGGCTCAGCAGACACGGAATTAAGAGATTGTATGAACAAGATATTGGAAGGCACATTACAGTTACATGGTAAAGAATTCAGGATAGAGGTTCCTAATGCAGCACTCAGTGGCATAGACAACTAGGCCATTGGAAACAGAGATTGTAATAATACTGTCTTATTCATTGTTGACTATAGATGCAACAGTAGCACATGACGGGCAAATCTATCTTGCTGTGAATTTGTTGAAAAATACTGGGTACCTTCATTTGTGGCAATGATCAAATTTTGCTCCAATTCTTTGTTACTGGAGATTTGGTTCAAGGAAATTCACGATCAAAACGGGTTACTAGTCGAAGGTCTCAACATAATCTTTTTTGGTTGGTGTCAATTCTGGTGATGCGGAATTTGGATATGATTGCATTTTGGAATTCTAAGTGTTTTGTTAGAGATCTATAGGGAAACGATCATCATTAACTATAACCGTGGTAAATCGTTGGAAATTGAGACCCTTTATATCAATTTCTCTTCAAGAACCGAACTTCTCATTAACTGCTAATGTGTCTTCATGGCTTAAGCCTATCACCAACTCAAGCGTGGTTATATGCATCGAACGGACTTTCTCTTCTGAACCTTCGACTAAATCCAACTTGCTGTCAAAAAGAAAGATGTTATGATTGGTTTATACCGTGAAATATGAAGTATGTCTATAAGGAATCAACTATGTTTCCTCTTTGTGAAGTTGAGTAAAAGAAAAACCAAGTATCATTCAAGTCAAAAGACTGTCCCAAGTTCAAAAGGACGGTGTTAAATTTAGCTTCATTTGGACGTATGTGGCCCAATGCGGGTTGCTTGCACGGCGTGTTAATGGGAGATGAAATATATTTGGTAATGTTTATCATCGACGAATACTTCAGATAACTTGGACATCTCTTTGCTATGTTCCAAGATGAAACACCAGTGTGTGTTTAAAATACTTTCTCACGATGATCTAAGAAAACACTTCAAGCCCTTAGGAGATTTCTGTTCGTTGACAGAGGCCTGAGTTTGCTTAAATAAGACAACTTATTGCATTCCTTTAAAAGAAGAGGAATTAAGCATCAAACTTTACTCCTCGAACACTGGAATAGAAACGCGTTGTCGAAAGACAAAACGCACTCTCGTTGATGGCTGCCACGAACAATACTTTCGGCTTTGTAAACAAAAAACACATTCCTTTATTCTTTTAGGCTGAGCAATTTGTCAACAGCAGTATGCTATACCTCAAAATAGATCAATCATCAATCCCAACTCATGAGAAGTAAATGGCATATACCATCTTAATGATAGAAAACCCTCAATTTAAACACTTCTAGAGACTCTTAGTGGTTGCACTTGTTAAGTTAACAATGAGATGGTTGGATAATTTAGATATAGATGGATATGAAAAAAGGGGATCCCATGCATTTTGGTTTAGGATATCCACTCAGTCAAAGGGATATCGTGTCGTACTACGACGAGAACAAGGTTGATAGTTGTATCCATCCATCTCAAATTTGATGGAGATCAAAGTTGATGTTAGAGACGGCTATTGTAATCGGACCACGTCAGCCTTAGTCCCCAAATGACCAAAAGGGTCAGTTTATTGGGTGAGGCACAACCCTGACCCCGCACAGAACTACTCAAGAAATGGTGTCCTCCTTCAGCAGATACAACTGTTCTCATCAAACAGGAGTTGGATCTTCTTTCGGTCCCTTTGTACGACTTGAATTTTTAAGAGATGGTACTTCTGTTGTTCAACAAGTCCTATTCTAACCTACCGATTAATTCTTGCTTCACAAGACACTACCCCTTCAAAAGAAATATTGACACCCTACATCAGAAACCATCAACTCCTATAATGTGTTCATGCCTGAGGAAAAAAACAAATGATAAATCAGTAGGGCTGCATTTACCCAATCCTTTATTTACACCGGTACAAGAAAATGCTGAGTCTTCCTCGCACAATAGTCGGTTAATTCAAATGTGGCATACCTTCAATCAACTTCAAGATTGCCGGAATACCGATGGACAAAGATCAACCATTAATCAAGTTCGTGCAATCCATCCAAAGCCAGTGTGCCAAACAAGATTGACAACTCATGCAACAAATCCTGAAATGTGTATGTTCGCACTCACCGTATGTATTTGTTTGAACAAAATTCATAAGGAAGCAATGGATGATTCTGCTCATGGGATAGGATCAAGCAATTGCAGAGAACTTCATCAGTTCTGAGAGACTTTCAAGTCGTATGGGAACTCGATCGACAAAACCTTTTTGGGTGAAGGAACTCGAAATCATGCTAAAGTCGGTTATGGGAGAAAAACAAAAAAGGATGAAGACCAAACTGTTATTCGTCAACAAAGCCACGACTTGTAGCAAAGAGGTTATGCTCAGGAAGAGGTATTGATTTGTTTAAGAAGTGAAATCCATTTGCTCCAGTTGCCGCTTGGAGGCTGTTAGGATTTTTGTGCGCATATGTGTACATGAAAGGTCTTTTCCAATGTTATCAGCTATGGAGACAGTATAAAAAACAGCATTTCATAAATGGTCTCCATTGAAAGTGTGAGGGTGTATGTGATGCATAACTCCAGACGATTCGTTGATCCTGATCATCTCTAGACAAAGATCTCCCACGTCCTAAGGAAAGCTGCTATATGGATCTGAAACAAGCCTCAGAGAGCACCTAGTTATGATGAACTCTTCAAAATGTCTTGATTTCCTCAAGTTTTTCATTAAAGGTATCATTGACCCGACCCTATTTAGATAAATACGGGGGAGAGGACATTCTAACTTGTACAAATTTACGTTGATGCATATTTTTGGTTCACACAAACCCTAAATTTGCAAAAGTATTTTGAAAAATTAAAGCACGGGTAGATTTGAGTATGTCTATAATTATGGGAAATGAAATTCCTTTTTCTAAGACTTCAGATCACCAATCCCCACGCGTTGGCTATTGTTTATCAATCCCAGATGAACCAAATATACACTTTTGAGATTCTGAAAAAAAACATGGCTGCTGGCACAAAAGACGCATAAGCATTGGCCTTACATCCCAATTGGTACGGAAACTAAATTGATGCAGGACATGGTGGTGAACACCGTAGGATCCAAAATCTGACTATCATAGAAAATTGGGTTATCATGATTTCTGACATCTAGTAGACCAGACATAGTCGCAAGGATGTTGTTATGTGCAAGATTATCAAGCATAAGACCAACTTCAGAAAACACCTCAAAGAGTTAAAAGGATCTTTTGATACGTTAGATGGTACCACTTCAATATAGGACTCTGGTATAATCGTAGGGTTCGAGGTTTTAAATACCCAGCCTTTTTCAGATGCTGATCATGACCGATTGCGTTTGATACTCGCACAATAGGGCACTTCTGGAGGAACACTGTTCCTAGGTGATAAAGCTAGTCTGTTGGATGTCAGATGCAGGACCTGTACTGCAATGTCTTCCGCGTGTAGTATTGAAACGTAGGCGTTATCGGTAAGAGATGCTGCTCAAGTAATGTGGATGCGGACGCACAGCTTTAAGATTATCAGCTTCAAACGTACAAAAAATCACCGTTTCTGTATTGCATGTACTCTCAGTCTCAGCCATAGCAATATCATGCAACCCGTGCGAGCACTCCCATACCAAGACATGCATCCCTTACTCTGGGTCTCATTTCATCAATAAGATGGATTGTATGGTATAGAATTGAATTGCACCATTTGTCAGAACTAAATACCAATGGCTGGACATGTTTACTAAAGTCCTTCTTGAAGAATGTTTCAGAATCTCGTCACTCAGAGTCGAATTGAGGTATGGAGATGTTTGACTCCAGCAGATACTGAGATGGTTCTGACAAAATGAATCTGCTTGATGCCTCATCAAACATCAACATTATACATATTTTTGAAAAACGAAAAAATACAAAAAAATATAGAATTTTCAAAAAAAGAAATATACGAAAATCACAAAAAAATCGAGAATAATGTTTCAAAAAATATTACTTCTCGACATGTTCTTCGGAATCGATTACATGTACGTACTCCTAGAAGAGTAATGTTGATTACATATCGGGATCACGGGCGTGTAAATGAGTAGTTCGATAACAGAGTTTCAACTGCTTTCAAACAGGACATTTCTCAAATTTGTGTTCTTGATGGCTTATGTGCAAATAACAGTAAGTAACCCAGACTCTTCAAATAAAGGAAAGTCTGTCTATAAAGATAACTTTTCCGACTAACAACTGAGAAAGAATTCTAAACCTTTTCTGGTCTGAGCTGTTTTACAAGACATTCAAGAGTTTGAGCTCAAAGAAGAAAAGGAATAGTGTAGCATAAAGTTCGCTTAGTCCTTAGAGGTGGAAGAGAAGACTTGTCTATTGATGATCGTTGTTCAAAAATATTCGACGACAATTTTTTAGAATTTCGCCATTGACGATTTAATAATTCTTTCAAAATTGTTCGTGTTCAACACTCCATCATTTCAGGGGTGAAAGGTTATTCGAAACACAAACAGTTCATGAGTTTGGAAATCTTCATTCACGTGAATTTCTTATGTATAGTCAAATCATTGACCCAAAAAAGTCTCTTATTAACAACAAGATAATAATGACAATTCAATAGAATATATGTTATAAGTGTGCTAAGTTTCAAACTGTTTAATTGTTTATATTCATCGTTTTCAACTTTGGTTATTCATATGTTTTTGGTCGTACAAACATATGTAAAAATTGAAGGGGGCAAGTTTGTTCCGATGTAATTCATGCTAAGTAAAAGATTTTTTCCCCATGGCATGTTTTAGATAAGTATTTTTTTCTTTTTAAAAGAAAATATTCAAAGAAAAAGTATTTCAAAACTAAGTGGCATTCAGTATTCTAAAACATTAAGGGGTGAGAATAGTATTTAATTTAAAATGTGAGTCTTGAAAATAATAGCGTGTGAGCTTATCGACTCAAAGTGATGCTATGATAATCTTCGAAAAAGGTTTTATGGTTACGTTCTCATACCTATATACAACATCTTATTTCACGACGAATTCTGAAGTCATAAGGTAGTTCAAGGTTTAGGTATTGTTCCTATGATCTCCAACCAGCACCGGAGGGATGTCTCACCAAGGACACTCCATAGTTAGAAATAGATAGTCCTATAGAATATGATTGGAGATTGAATGTGTAAAGGGAAAAAATGTGCCGTCTAAGACTGATGTTATTACTCTGGAATAATCACAACAGAAAATGTTAATAATGACGTTTTTGGTAAGCAATTAATGGGGTTGAGAAGGAATTAAAAAGAAATGTATGGATAAAGGGTGAAAGATAATGAAGCTCCACACAAGCTTAGGCTTGAAACAGGGTCATAATACATATGTTGTCAGAATCACAAATGTGATTGCTGACATTGAAGACGGACATGCATGGACCCAGGGTGATGCAATTGGCACAACCCTTCCCCAGACATCATATCGAGTTTCTGTGCAAGAAAACTTGTCCTAATTTATTACGGCAGAGTAAACTCGATACTATTAACTTTTCTCTCACTCCGAGTTAGTTAATATTGAATAGGTGTGGCTAGTCATGCTCCAGCCTCTGATTACTAAAAATACCAAAATGCCTCTAACTCGTGTAGAGCCAAGATAGATCATCAAATATAATTCTTTTAGGACATATTCTATGGACAAACACTATGTTGAACATCAGTAAGTTCACAACAATGTTGACAAGGTCCTTAGCATTTTATCCTTGTGATTCTGCAGAATCATTCAGTGTGATACTCGTTAGTATTCACAATGACGAATGGAAATCCCTTCCAGTGTCATACATCAACAGCTCACTGCGGTACGGTGACTGCGCGATTCTATATGAATCAGCTTGTGCAACAGGTGATATCGTTCAAGAGGTCCAGTAAATTATTGGAATTGACAAGACCAATAATACCGAAAGATTGTAATCTATCTGAATTTCACTACTTATCGTTGTTGTCTGCTTTAGAGGAAGTGTGTAGAGAACTAGCTAAGCATGGCAAATCTAATACATCTTGTGTTAGAGATCCTACGCTGTTTGAGCTGGTAAACCCTGTCAGAAGGAGATTCTTTGAATCTACTTGATCTAGGTACAATATTTATACAATAAACGTCCTACAGACCGGGAGGTTAATCTAGATACCTATTGGTCGAATGGACAAGCCAATATTCGTGTCTAACCGCTTTATTGTAACGGTTTTTTTTCAGGAGATACATAAAGATGGAGATAGGTTTGAGTGCCTCATTCTAGCTGAAGTTGGATTCATTACCACCATGCTCATGCTTCACTCTACAAAATACATTCGTATAAGCATTTAAGATTCAAGAATCTGTGAAAGCTCAAGAATTAAAGACACAAAGACTTCCGCTCAAACTACTCGAATTAATGATAACTCCTCAAGGAAATCAAGCTTTCGGGGGAGATCTAGGAAAGACTCTTTCAAGATGGTTGCACAAAGTATGAGCATGTTGGTCCAAGACACAAGTGATCGCAAAGGTGGACAAAGATGTTAAAGACAAACAAAGCGATGTGTAAGATTTAAGATTGTGTGTGAATAAAAGACAAGTTGAGAAAGACAATGACAACGGCTTCAAGATCAAATATCACTAAAGCATTTGAAGGAACAACCTACAACAGAGAAGATATAGGACCAAAGCAATGACTCATGAAGATACTATAGATTGGACAAAGCAATCTCAATAAGTCCAAGGATTAAGTAGGATTAGAATGGACTGCTTGCTATTCTGAGGGAGATTGTTAGCCTCAAAAATATTGTAAGCGAACAAGGAACTCGGTCTTTATTTATTAGTCGTTGAATTTGGCTAGAACGGGTTGTCGGGTCGTGATTTAAATCGCTTAAACCTCATTAGTCTACGGCCCCAAACACACTACACCTAGTGGCGTCACCTATAGGTTGTAAGAAAGTTTATATCCCTCCTTATTCCACTTCTTGGTGGGTTAATTGGTCTCATTTTGTATTCAATTTGTGCAGAAGTAATCTTTGGTGTATTCTCTCTACGTTCTCTCCTCTAGTTTTCTCTCTAAAATTCTTTATTTTTATCTATCTTTTTTTCTTATAGGTGTGTTCTTATATTGATTCATTACCAATTTGTATGGAGTGAAATGATATTTTAGGTTCTGACAATAAGAGTTTTATAAAATTCATTTTTGAAGTTTATTCTTGAGAAATCTTTTTTATGAAATGTTTTAACGGTTTCACTTTGAGGAGGCAAGCACATAAGTGTCTCAAGTGAGGGATATGTGTTTGAATAACATCAGATATTTAATTACTTGTTTTCGTGCAAACCATACCCTAAGAAATACCTGCAAGAATGTTTTCCTTTACACTCGAAATTGAGTTATTTTCTATGTTTTGTAGTTTTCAAGGTGAATGCACTGAAAGTGACTAGTGTAACAAGGGAAAAGGACTTAAAGTGTAAAAGTTCTTGAAAGAATGTTACGGGCGTAGAACACCTAAAATGGTTATGCTGTAACATAAATGATAAGCAAAGTACTCGAAGATTTAAGGAAGACTTTACTGGCGTAACATCTTATATCTAGTTACGCCGTAAACCCATATTTGGAAGGAAATTTTGTAAACGTTATCGTTACGGACTAAGAACCGATTATCTAGTTTACGCCAGTAACTCATAAAGATCGTCAAATAGTTGGAAATGAGATCACGTATCATATGAGAAGTTTATAATAGAAGTTGTATGGTGTTAAACAACCATATCTGGTTTACGCCTTAACAGACAGAGCTTAACGTTATGTGTAAATGTCGTGTAACGTTGTAGGTTTACGACATAAACACCTCTCTTTATTGGTTACGTCGTAACAGTTTCGATATCTATTAAATGAGAGGCCTCATCAAGCATATTCCGATTATCATTCTCTCAATTGCCAATTAGAGAGGCATACAAAGGTCTTACCTCAACCTTTAAAGAATTCCACTTGGAGTCTAAGGGAGATCACATTTTACTTAATTTTTGTATTTAATCATTCAAATTACGAATCCTGTAAGAATTATAAGTTTTCAATATTTGATTTCTTCTATCTCTTATGTGTTCTCTTCGTTACCATTTAGGAGGCTAAGCAACTTAAAGTGCTTGCCCTAGTTATGATTTTACTTTTGATTATGATTGTTTCTTGGTGTTAATTATGGTTTATTGATATTACCTTGACTATCGGTTGTTACCTCTGGTTTTTGGTTTAGTATGGGTTGGTTTGTTATTGACCTAGCTTTCTTATTATAGAATTACTTCCAGTGGTGGGATTCTCATGTGTGGGTACTAGAGAGGATCCACTACTCTTTACCTAGTGTAGGACTATGGTCAGAACGACACTAAATCACTCAATGTAATTAAAAGCATCTAGGAACTTCTTTTAGAGAGGGCTTAATTCTCTTTTACACGGTTATTAGATATTGTTTTTGGGAATAGTTGGTTATTAATCACTGCAACTGGTAACCTAAGACCTCCCAGATGATTCGAGACTGATTTGGATCGCAGAGAGTATAAGGTAGACTGTATATGCACTTCATTCAAGTCTTATCGACCTTAGAAACCGAGTAATGAAACCATATGTGTTGACAGTTGGACTCAACAATTATCTTCATAACAATTAGTATGAAGGTAACTAGGTTAGCACATTTCTCTCTCTTGATAACTACCTAATACTTTTACTTTTCAAGTTATTTATTTTGTTTGTATTGTTATTTTTTTATTTCAATTTAAATCCAAGAATAAACCATTTATCGCAAAATGTGTACATTTTCAAAATTTACCTAATTACTCACCTTTAGTATTGGAGGATAAATATCGGATTTACCTTCTATGTATGTACTTCGATCGGGTTACTTCTGCCAGTTAGTGGTCCGTTAGGTAGATCGAGACCGTTTTATAAATGTTAAAACTTGGATAAACAATATATTTTTAAAATAAAATACGCCATCTACTACTTGGAAAAGTGTGCTTAAGGCATAGTAAAAAATGAAGTTCTTTGAGGACATAGTTTATTAAGATATGCCCCACGCTTGGATGTTTAGACCTTAGATAATAAATAAGCGTTAATGAATTGAGAATTGAGAAGCATCTAAGCATTACAAGCAGATGAGAGATGGACATTTTTGTGAATGTAGACCAATTTACAGACGATTTAAGCGTCAGAAAGAATAATCAACCCTTAGGGGAGATTGTTAGAAATAAAAAGTGTTTACTATTCTCCCTCCCATCCCCCCATTAGGAATTTTGGTCATTAAAGGATGTTAGTACATTTTGTTTTCATTGCATTATGTAGTAAGTCATATTTGGTCAAACTTAAAGATAATGTTGACCCAAATATACAATTGTAGGGAAGGTATGACAGATGTATTATACGAAATACATCTCTGAATCAATAGGATTAAAAACCTTTTGTCAATTTTGTATTCCTTCCCTCCTTATTTCAGTCTCGATGTTATTAGAAACATGAATAGTTGTAAAAAAGAAAACTCTCTAGTCTCCTCTCTCTTGTCTTAGAACCTTCTTAATATGAAGACTTAATGCAAACATGGTAGTATTAACTATTCTTATTGCCTACCTGGAAATTTTCACAAACTACATGCAGTTTCTTTGCTTCATTATGATGGTTATGATATATTTCGGTTGTGTATTTAAGTGTTAAATGATAGATCTGTGCCATTGAGAGGAAAAGAGACATTGGTTAGCATGGTTTGATCTAAAGTTTTAACATGCACGTTCGTTGGTCTACAAGGAAAGCCATTTCCTCATAAGGTACTCTACCAGTAGGAACTAAACTTAGCCTACTAGTACTAACTATTATAATAACCTTACCAGCAAGAACTATATACCTGCTAGTAGGAACTACTAATCTACCAGTAGGAACTACATACCTACTAGTAGAAATTAAGTATTACAAATATTCCTAACAGTTCCATTTGATAATAACACGGTTATAATATCGGTTATTGCTAATGATAACATCTGAATAATAACTATTTTTTCTACATATATTTAGGCCTGATGTTTGATGCTAAGAGATTGATAGTTTCCTTTTTAATTATTCTAAAATGTTAGTTTAGGTTAATACAATTTAATCTGTTATGAAAAAGAGACAAGATCATTGTTAGCATCAAAGTTTGTTGTTATGACCATGTACCAGACTTGATATGAATGAAATGTTTTGATTGTTGTTATTCGGCTCTTTATATGTAGCATCCGGTGTGTTGAAAATGTTTTTTTATCTCATGTGTATTTTTGTGTTCAAGGTTTTCCATCTATGTCGGGTGGATATATTAGTATGGGAAGACGAGGACAGGTTAAGTAAAGGTTAATTTTCTTCCGTTATTAGGTTTTTAGATGACCGTTTCGATACTGTTCGGTTTCTGACTCCATTACTTCTTCTTAACCGACCAAGATGTATAGTTCAGTGAGTTATATCACAAAAAATGTCTCAAAAAAACTCCCATAATACGTCAAAATCTTGGCGCCAACAAAACAGTTCAAACTTTTCAACATCAGATCCTAAAATCTCATCTGACTGATAACTCACTACCGATTAATTTTCAACCCCCCAGTTTTGTATACCAATCCCAAAAATAAAAACAACCTATTTATTTAACGAGAAAAAGGGGACAAAGACATCATCTTTTATAATTCCTCTATTGGCCATTTCAATGGAAAACAACTTGAGAAGATGTTGGAGCTAAAATGACAAATCAAGGAAAAGTATAATTTTGACTATTAGTTTAATTTTTTTATTGTAATGTTTTAATTTTATTTGAATTGATGTAATGTGGTTTAATTTTTGTTTGTTAATATTGTTTGTAGTAATTCTTATAGTGATCAACCTGTTATGATGGCTTATTGTTTTTTTTTATTAATTTTGACAAAGGGCCTAAATTTGACTTAAGTGAAAAATATATTTACCAATTGATAGAAAAACAACATGAAGTGTTTATTTTTGGTGTTGATGAACACATGAGCGAGCAATTTCTGTGCTCTGTCACAACACGCGCCCGCTTTATAAATCGTTTATGATAGGTTTTTTAAAGAAAAAGATAAAGAAAATTAATAGCTTAAGAATGGATTGCTCTAAAACATTATACAATCTATACAATTATTAGGCGCCCCGTTTATAGGCTGGGTCAACCCGGTTTGAGACCCGCCCCGCCCCGATCCCTAACATACACAAAATATTCACCTGGCCCAACCTGACCCTTTTCCTAATCCCTATCTCTCTCAGACCCCTTCTTTATCGTTGTCATATCCAATCCACCTCATCCTCTGACTTGATGCTTACCAGCTCTGGCACCTATCGTCGAGCCTACTTCCTTTTCATAATACGTGTATTGAAGATGGAGTATGTGTCTCTCTCACCTCTCCTCCCTCCACTCTTTTTCTGAATCCTACTATCACCAAATCATGCATATCCATCTCTGATCTATTACATCTCTTCTCTCTCTCTCTCTCTCTCTCTCTCTCTCTTTAAAAATCATATTTAAGATACAGGTAAACCCAAACTTTTATGCTATCTAATTTATTTTATGTTGTATTCAATAAATCAATACAAATATGCAATAAAACATGGTGTAGAAGATATTGTTTTTTGATTGGGTGTTTTGAAAGTTATGGTAATTTTAGAATTTAGGGCGTGTTTGTTTCGGCTTATATTGCCGGCTTATTTTATGTTGTATAACCTAATAAAAATGCCATTGCGGGTTAACCCTTCTATACTTTATTTTCAAGGTTTTCCTTTGACTATAAATGGAATTTATGAAGTAGAGGTTATCCGCATCTTGGCGGAGAAAATTATTAGATTTGCAGCGATGGCGGGTTGACCTTTCTCCTTAGTTACGTATTTGTGGCTCGAGATTGATAGAAGCTATTTTGGTTGGTATCATGATTGTTTTTTCATGTGCGTTTGATATGGTGCGGTAAGTGGAAGGATGGTAGAGAGCGAGAATCACTCACCTCAACAACCTCCACAAGCGCACCCATTGTATGGATTAAACAAAGGCTTGAAGCGTCGTCGTTTCAAGTTTCTTGGCTCTTGTTTTTTTCGCTGACTTTGGTAATACATACATAATTACCATGTGAAAGCTTAAATTTTTTGGACTGATTTATCCAAAAAGCGCAGTTTATACCGTCTTTGTTGAGATGTCATATAGATCCCTAAAAAGGGTATGTATAAGCCTTATATTAGATTAAATGTTGCAGGCGATGATGATAATGATATGTTTAGTATGCATAGTTTACCGAGACCTGTAACTTGGCAAGGCAGTCACACCGAGTGTGTGATTGCAGCCATGTCGGTGTTTGGTACCGCTACTATATTCATAAATCTGAGCCTCGCGGAAATAAATAAAGGCGACACTAATTGTCAAGTATTTTATTTTTATTGAATTCTAAGAAAATATAAAACTCCTAATCCCTTAAATTAGTTTGGTATACAATCTTGATCTTTGTTTATGCTTTTAATGATTTTGGCTTTTGATTTCTTTCATTATTCATCGTCAACAACCCTTTATGAACAACAATAGGTTTTTCATCAACAAGAAAAGATTAGCATCTACATCCGAGATTAAAAGGTATAAGTTGTTTTAAATTAGTTTGCAAATTGTTTTTCATGTGGTGGGTTAGTGTTTGGTAGAAGTTGTGTTGTGTGTACTATATGTTATGATGGACGATGTTTTTTATTTTGTTTTTGTAAAGACTTAGGGGTGAAATAAGCTTAGGGGGTTAAATAATATTGGGGTGACATAAGCTTAGGGGGTGAAATAAACTACTATTAGACAAG
>BQNB010041149.1:0-37990 GCA_026074375.1 Tanacetum coccineum
TGTCATCACGTTTGTGATAATCATTCATCTTGTATATCTTGTGTTGTGTGCTGTGTGTATCATATGTGTATGATAGGTTAGTATTTAGGCCACAAAATACATAGTGTGTTAGATTGGTTCTATCTCGAAGTAAAACTCGGTATTTAGCTTAGTACCGGAAAAAGTGTAAGCGATGTGTACGGTTTTCTCCGCCTAACAGGAGCTTGTTAACATAGTGAAGATAACTCTCAAGTTAGGTACTTAGGGAGTGGAGTAGAGCGAAGAGGAGCTTCGTAGCCGAACCACTATAAATCATTGTGTCATTGGTTTGACTTTCTTGTCTTTACTTGTTCATATTTCGTAGATTACTTATTTACTTATTGCATCGCTATCATATACACTTGTGTATATCCCTTGAGTTCACATAAGTCGATAATCTAAGGTTTATTTTAAAACGGTAAAAACTATTCAACCCTCCCTTCTAGTTTCCACACAACTAGTCGTTGAGACTATATTTTTGGCTTTGTAAATAGCATGAGCTTGCTTTCCAATTTTGCAAGCGTCACAAAAATGTCGATCGAATTTAAGCTTGGGTAAATTTCTAACTAACTCCTTAAATGATAGAGATTGAATTAATTGCATATTTGCGTGACCTAATCTCCTATGCCATAATGTGGAATTTTTATCTAAGGTTGCAAGACATATTTTATCTCCTGACTTGTTTCTTTGTTTCATCACATATAAGCCTCATTTTCTAGTTCCTCTACCTATGACTTTTTCGTCTTTAATTATTTCGCTATCATGTTCAGTAAATATTACTTTTCACTTATTATCACATATTTGACCAACACTTAGCAAGTTAAATTTTAGATTATCTACCTGCTCAACATTTTCAACAATGAGGAAGTCATGAGAGATCGTACCTTTGCCTATGATTTTACCATGTAAATTACTTCTGAAAATAACGTTACCTCCGTTGTATGCTTTGTATGTAGAGAATAGCTTTCGGTTACCCGTCATGTGTTTTGAGCATCCACTATCTTTAATCTACTCGTCGGGCTCCGAATTTATTCCCAAGCATATCTATTTAAATAACATAATAATTCAAACATTTGGTCCCCAATATCTCATGGGTCCAAAATTGTTAGTACCGTACATCCTTTGCATATGTTGCATTTGACTTGGATGTAGAAAAGGTGGACAAATTCCCCAAGGAGTATAATTTTGTTGTTGAGAGTTATTCCATGTTGTAGGATATATATTAGAATAATTTTGTCTATCTTGATTTCTTCTAGGTTGTGGTCCGGAAGCGATGACGAAGAATATGCTATGGTCGTAAGGAACTTTAAAAAGTTCTTTAGAAGAAAGGGTAAATTTGTTCGGCAACCAAGAGAAGAAAGGAAGTCATTCTGACAAAGAGATGAGAAGAAAGGAAAGAGTGACCGGACATGTTTTAGATGCAGTGATCTAATTCATCTCATTGGCGATTGTCCAAAAACATCTCGCAACAAAGATCAAAAGGCTTTCATTTAAGGTTCTTAGAGCGATAGCGAGAATGACGCCGATGACAAAACCAACGACGAAACTTATCTCATTGCTCAATCATCAAATGAGGTAACTCTTGACTTCTTGCTATAGTGATAATGCATCTTCTCTTGATAATTATAATATGCAAATTGAATACGATAGCTTATGTGAAATTAGCTTAAAAATCATTAACAAGAATAAAATTTTAAAAACTAAAAGAGATATTTTAGAAAAAGAAATTTTAGAATAAACGTGAAAATTAAGGACAACTGAGAGAAGAAAGAAATTGTATTAGCGTGTGTTCGATGTGGATGAACTTAACTTGGAAAACAACAACTTAAAGAAACTCAAGTTTAGTTGTTTATATTTGATAAAAGTGCTAATTAACTAAGAGAAATGTTAAAACAATCTGAAGTAACCTTGTTGCCAAAATAGGTCCTAGGATTTGATAGCAGATATAGCTGTCACAAGCAAATTAAATATCCATGAGTTGCATTATATCGTCCGCTGAAAAGTACGGACGGATTCAACTATTTAAAGGCACGGTCCACCTTTCTGGATCGTGAGTCGTTAAGATAAGGAAAAAGGGACAGAACATGCTTGTTAAGTCCTCATATGTCTCTAGATCGGATCTTTGTTATTACTAGGAGATTCTAATACTTAATAGCTTTGATGAGTAAGGAACAGTCTTTCAAATACCATCAATCATATAGCGGTATTTTGTTATGTCAAAAACGATCTAGATTGATAACACCCCACCTAGGAGAAACATTTCTTCTCAACCAAGTTACAACATATCTCAATCTAGGAGAAACTCTGACAAAACCAATTCATCAAAAAATTTTATCCTTTGGAATTAGAATTCCAAAAAATTCAAGGCTTGTACAATATTGGGAAATTGTATCCATTTCTTTATCCTAATTAATTGCTTCAAATGAAAAGATGTACAACAATATCATTTTGGACCCTGAGATATTGGGGTCAAACACTTGTATTTGTTTTTATTGTTTAGTTTGCTTGAGAACATGATTGGAAATGGTTGCGTGGATCAAAGATAGTGGTTGTCCATACATTTGACGGTAACAAGAGTTTTTTCTCTACCTACAAAGCTTAAACGAAGGTATTGTTGTTTTTAGGAAGTAACTTAAAAGGAATTGCATCATAGGGCAAATGTACATATCTCTTATAATGACTCTCTCAACTATATCTAAATGTTGATTACATAGATAACTAGCATTCAATTTACTTTGTGTCGGTCAAATTTTGTGATAATAAGGTAAGTTATTATTCACCAAAGATGGTAGTGAAATAAATAAAGATGGTAAAATTATAGGAAACGAGATTAGGAAAAATGGTTTGTACGTAATGAAATTAGGAAATAAGTCTCAAGACAAATTATGTCTCGCCACAGTAGTGGATAACTCTACCTTATGGCATAGAAGACTTGGTCACGCAAATATCCGTTTAATTCAATCATTGTCATCTAAAGAATTAGTTGAAACTTCTTATCTTAATTATGATAATACATTTTTGTGACGTGTTGGCGGGAAGGGGATTCGATAAGGGGGGGGGGGAATGTTTGTAAATATTAAGTAGAAGCTCATACAAGTCATAAAGCTAAAAATATGGTTTCCACTAAAAGATGTTTAGAACTATGTAACACCCCCATTTTTACAATATAGCAGCAGAAGCTAAACTGGGGTATTAATTCATAGTACAACAGTCACAATCATAGAAAACGACTCAAAAGAGACGTTTTTAAAAGATATGTTATCATTCATTAAAATCAATGTTTTACAAAGGCAGGTCCCAAAATCTAGAAACATAAAATATGAATGATAACAAGTTTTAGCACATTCTTCAATGTTCTCATGCCTGAGTTGACTCATTTATTGAGTTAAACATGCATAAAAAGGTCATCCAATAGGTGTGTGTTATCATAGGTTTTGAAATGTAATAGTTTAATACAAGTCATAGTGTAATAATTGTACGAGCATAATTATTATAGAAAACAGTATTAATAGTGTTCATTATTGTATCTAAGCTCATGGCACACAAACTGACTGGTGTATATATATACCCAAATTGCTATGATATATATATATATAGAGATAATGGCCCCCGGTGTAGGTAATTGCCATATACCTATGAGATTCAAATATAGTGCGTTTGGTTACCTATCCGGCTAACACAAATGGGATTCGTCAATCCTCGATAAGTTCTATCCAACATTATTATATGTTCACTGTAAGTGATAATGGTCCATGATAAATGAGGCACTTTTTGGGCATAAAGTGATTAGTTACACTAAGCAGTAATATGATAGCATATATTTAGAAAACACTTGTGTTCATAGTTTATAGCATGTATCCCCCTCACGGGTTTATGAAAACATTCAAGAGATTTAAAAGTGAGGCTATGAACTCACAATATTGGTTTTAAGTACTTGTGTATATTAAAAACAATTAATCATGTATCCCCCTCGCGGGTTTATAAAACATTTAAAAGATTGAAATGTGAGGCTATGAACTCACAATATCGGTACTTATGTATATTAAAAACAATTAAGCATGTATCCCCCTTGCGGGTTTATAAAACATTCAAAAGATTGAAATGCGAGGCTATGAACTCACCTGATAGGTAGTTGTAATATATATTCACCTTTAAAAGGCTAATGACTTATCACACAATCTTAAAGGGAAGGTTGGTAATTATTCAAATGATAGTAAACTGCCCACGTCACGCACCTGAGTAATATGTTCAAGTCTTGGAAGATGGTACTCTAGAACTATGGTTCTAGAGTTTAATTTTGTAAGGAGTTTGATTGGAGATTTCAATTATTGTTTCATGTTCAGGCTTTCATATTCAGAAGTCTTCAGTAAAATTTGGGAGTAGGGCACTTTAAATCGTAAACCCAACAACTCAGTCAGAATGTAATACCAAGATGAAACCCCTTAGTATGAAGCTCTCTAGTATTGTGGTACGATATAGATTTGGAATAGGATTTTTAAAAGCATATCGATGATGAATTATATAATAGTTATAACATAATCTATTTTAAGCGTTTTATTCAATAACTAGAAATGATAAGCACGTCAAGCGTTAATTAAAGTTATGTCTAATAAGGTTTTGAACACATTTCTACACTTTTTCAAAATGTTACATTTTAGACCCTTAAGAATGAAAAATGGCAAAATATACCCTTGGAGTTTTTACTTTTACAAGTTTGGTCCATCTAGTTTAAAATATGTACAAAGTAAACCTTGTACTTTAGAAAGTGACATAATAGACCCCTATAGTTATAACTTTAGAAATATGGCAAAATAAGTCCTTATAGTTATAAGTTTCAGAAAGTTACGATATATACCCTTTTGCATGAAAATCATTACAAAATTAGTCCTAATTTGCATGAAAGCTATATTTAAGACTCCAAATGATATTTGCAGGTTATAGCTTATTAATATAAGCTAAAATAATATGTTTTAACGTAACAAAAGTTCAGATTAATGATTCGTTAAACTATAAATCAAAACGGGTCGAATTAGGGTTTTAAACGAAAACACGTAGGTTTTTAATCCAAATTCCTTCAAGATTTTAAAATAACATTAGTTTAACTTATTTATGATAGATTATAATAATATTTAACCATTATAACCTTTAGATTAAAGAAAAACAAGAATTTAGGGTTTAGGGGTACAATTTTGGATCAAAACAAGAAAACGTATAGGTTTTTAGCTTAGATTCTTAAACAACGGTTCATGCACGTTCATTATAACATTATATGAGTATAGGAGCAGAAATGAATCATAAAGAACCTGGGTTTGAGCTTTGATGACCTTAGGACTCCTTAGAACACTTCTTGTTCAGAACTTAGCTGCCATTGATGATTTAAAAGAGATGGTGAAGGTGTGATTGAGAATGAGGGTATGCATCCCCTTTTATAGCTTGAAATCCCCTTAGAGTGCAAGCAAAGAGTTGCAAGGTGTCCTAATCCGAGAGAGGCTGACATGGGAGGTTTGGTAGGTAACATGGTGAAGCTATGGTATAGCTAGGATGAGTTGGAAGGTGTTTGTGGTGGTGAGGTAGCCGCGGGTAGCTTGGAGCCAAAGGGAGGAGATGTGGCTAATTTTAGAGCCATGTGATGGGTTAAGTAGCTTTGTAAGCTTCTTACAGATGATGATAGAGCTGCTAGAAATGTGTGGTTGCATGGTTGGATTTTTAAAATTAGTTGAAATATGCAAAAGAGTGTCGCGGGTTCATTAGGGCACGGGTTAGGTTTTTAAGCTTTCAATTTCGTGTACAATAGATTAGTAATGATGGATTAAGGTTTGGAAGACTTGTATCAACAGTTTACAACACGATTTGATTAATGGTTCGTGATCAAAATAGGTAAAAATGGCAAAATGGGTTGTGGGTTAGAGTTAGGGTTCGAACTAGGGTTTTTATGATTTAATTCGTGTACATTTGTGATATAATGATGGAATATAATTTTTAAAGTTGTAAATTATGTATTTACAACTTATTTGAGTATTGGTTTATGTTTTAAAAAACGGGTTAAAAAACCAAGGAAAAACGGGGTCAAGTTTAGAAATTTGCTCGGTTTAGGGTTTTTAAGGTTTTTTATTACGTATATATTTACGAACATGAAGAATGAATATAGATTGTATTATGAAGTGCTTTGAATGCTTGTAATCTTGTACTTTTAGTTTGTTATTAGTTTCTTAAAAAAACAAGGTAAAATTACTATCTTTGGAATATCGTGCATTAATGACTTGTTCATTATGCTTTAAGAACTTGTACCTTATTTTGGAGGGAAAGTATATTCAAATGAGATGTTATATTACTTGTACTTAAGCTTTGATCACTTGTACATTCATCTTGAATGTATACTTTTCATGAAATTAGGGTTTTAGGTATTAAACGTTTAATGGTTTAGATTATTGGCATTATTGTCGTGAAAATCTGTTGTATATGATAAAATGGATATTATATCATTGACTTGACATGTTATGATGTTTGCTTGACATATATGATTGTCATAGGTAGATTGCATGAGCACGTTAACTTTAGTTATGCAAGTTATGTAATAAAGCAAAAAAAATTCCCATGAAAAAGTGATATATTATATATCAGTGTGTGATTATATTGTGAATATTTAGGGTTGTTATAGTCCCCCAACCTTATAGATTTCTCGTCTCGTGATTTTAGTGTATGAGGAGTGTAAAAGTTTAGAGATTGATCATATGAAGATAATATGTTAGTAAGGGATTTGTTAGGACAAACGGATCTCAGATTGAAAGATGTTGTTTTTCGGATGTCATTTAGTAAGCCCTTACTTATGTTTATTAATTTGTCTCTGTACTTAGAGAAGAGTCCAAAATCCTTGTATTAACGGTAAAATTTTTAAATTTAGTAGTTGTGTAAGAAATATAATTTCCTTATTCAAATGAAGAAGCGTCATAATTCATTTCAAGAAGATGATTATAAATCATCCTAACTAAGTACAAAAATATGATATTCAAAAGGTGATATACAGAAATGATATAATTTTCTCAAAATCATAGAAGGTAATGAGAAGAATAATGAGACATTAATTGCAATGATGTCCATATCTGTCGTATTTTAATGATAATAAGTGTTTCAAAGGTATGAAGGGAGTATAATAGAGTTAATGGAATTGACAAACAATGCCGAGTTTTGATATTATCAGATAACAAGATGTAACGGAATCATCACTACTTTATTATTTCATAGATAACTTTTTCTTACATATCTTACATCATCATGTCTCGTGGTGGGATTCTAGATAAAAATAATAGATGGCAAGGATAATAGCTTAGCATTTAAACTTATGAAGTGTGTCCCATAAGATTCTTCATATATAATTGATGACGATCTTGGATATCCTCAAGGGTCATTTCTAAATTAGAAATCTGAAAGCGAACAAAAGTAATCTTGTCTCCTCTGTCTCATATGCTTCTTTTGTAGTTCAAGTATATGTGTACGGGCTTCCTTAGTTTGGGTTTTACTTCATCATAAACCTTTGGTATGGATTATCCAACATTAACACATAGTCTTTCTTCCATTTTCTTAATGCGGTGAAAAGAAAGTTCTTCTAAGTAATATAAAATATCTTTGATTTGTTTCTCATGATGCTTCAGATGTTCCTTGATAGAACTTTTCCCTATTTTAAATATCTGAGGTGGGGTAGGAGTATAGACTGAGAAAGCTGGTGGTTCTAGATTATAGGCTTGCTTCCGGGATGAATTAGATAACGTATTTGAGGAAGAAGATGGAGGATGGATTTACTTCTTAGGTGGTAATAATTCTTCAGGAACAAAGAAATATCGAGGATCAAATAGTAGTGATGGTGGTAATACCAGAGATGGAGTTAAAATAACTGGTGGAGTAATAGAATCTGGTGGTGGAATAGGTGATTCTTTAGCATAAAATGATTGCACGTCCTTCAAATACGGATTATTTAGAAGTGAGGATGTTGGTGGGATTCATACCATCCATAGATCTTCCGAAGGAGTTAAAGAGTGCTTCCAATTAAGCCGAGTAGGTTATAAATATTCATAGTGGAAAAAGCATTTTCCATATCAAATGCAGATGAAGTGATAGTAGAATGAGGGGACGAAGACATGACTGTAATAATCCAGTGGAAATAACATAAGTTATTTATATAATAGTGATGTATTATCTACCATGGAAATTTCTTACACATACTATTCTGGAAACTGTAGTGGGACGGACGACTATGATGGCTAGAAAAGAAAAATAGTTATAGTTAAGGTTTAAACCTTGTTCTCTATAACCATGGCTCTGATACCATTCTGTAACACCCCCATTTTTCCAATATAGCAGCAGAAGCTAATCTGATGGTATTAAATTCATGGGTACACAGTCACAATCATAGAAAATGACTCAAAAGAGACGTTTTTAAAAGATACGTTATCATTCATTAAAATCAGAGTTTTACAAAGGCAGGTCCCAAAATCTAGAAACATAAAATGTGAATGATAACAAGTTTTAGCCATCTTCAAGTCCATGCCACTCCATGCCATAAGTTGCTCAATTACCTGGGATAAACATGCATAAAAAGGGTCAACACAAAGGTTGAGTGAAATTCATAGGTTTGAAATGTAATAGTTGAATACAAGTCATAGTGTAATAATTATACGAGTATACATTTGTATGATAGAAAACTATATAATAGTGTTCTTTATTGTATAGATGCTCGGGCACCACAAATGATCTGGTGTATATATATACCCAAATTGCTGTGATATATATACATAAAGATAATGGCCCCCGGTGTAGGTAATTGCCATATACCTATAATATTCAAATATAGTGCGTTTGGTTACCTATCCGGCTAACACAAATGGGATTCGTCAATCCCGATAGATCTATCCACAATATTCGCGTTCACTCGCAAGTGATTAATGGTCCATGATAATGAGGGTCTTTTGGCATAAAGTGACTTAGATCACAAGCAATAATATATTAGGAAAGCATACAGTTAGAAAACACTTGTATTCATGGTTTATAGCAGGTATCACGGGTTTATAAAGCATTCAAAAGATTGAAATGTGAGGTTATGAACTCATTAAGTCTTTGAAAAGTAATCACATTGTTATAAGATAAACGAGTATGTAAAAGAGTTTGTAAACAAGCATGTATCCCCCTCGCGGGTTTATAAAACATGTAAATAAGTAAAGGCGAGGTTATGAACTTCACCTGATAGGTAGTTGTAATAAATATTCTAAAATGAAAGCTGATGACCTTATCGCAATCTTATCAGGGAAGGTTGATATAGCAAAATGATAGTAAACAGCCACGTTACGCAACCTGAGTAAATATGTCAAGGTCTTAAGGACGATTTTACTCTAGAAAGGGTCAACACAAAGTGAGTGAAATTATAGGTTTGAAATGTATTAGTTGAATACAAGTATAGTGTAATAATTGTAGAGCAAAATTATTATAGGAAAACAGGTATTATTGCGTTATTTTTGTTTAAGGCTTATGGCACACAACTGACTGGGGTATTATATACCCAATTGTGTGATATATGTACATAAAGATAATGGCCCCCGGTTGTAGGTATTGCCATATACCTATAATATTCAAATATAGTGCGTTTGGTTACATATCCGGCTAACACTAAATGGGATTGGTCAATCCGATAGATCTATCCACAATATTCGCGTTCACTCGTAAGTGATTAATAGTCCATGATAATGAGGGTCTTTTGGCATAAAGTGACTTAATCTACAAGAATAATATATTAGGAAATGCATACAGTTAGAAAAAACACTTGTTAATTCATGGTTTATCAGACAGGTATCACGGGTTTATAAAGATTCAAAAAGATTGAAAATGTAAGGTTATGAATCATTAAGTCTTTGAAAGTTAATCACATTTTTTTCGTTATAAGATAAAACAAGTAGTGTAAATGAGTTGTACAACAAGCATGTATCCCCCATCACGGGTTTATAAAACATGTAAATAAGTAACAGCGTAGGTTATGAACTTCAACCTGATAGGTAGTTGTTTTATAATAAATAATCCAAAATGAAAGCTGATGGACTTATCACAATCTAACAGGGAGGTTAATATAGCAAAAATGATAGTAAACAGCCCGTAATGCAACCTAAGTAAATATGTTCAAGTCTTAGGTATTGTACTCTAGAACTTTGGTCTAGAGTTTAATATTTTTATAAGTTTGATTGGAGATTTTGGATTATTGTATTCACCGTTGGGCCATCATATTTCAGAAAGTCATGCAGTAAAGTTTGAGGAGCTAGGGCACTTTAAATCGTTAAATCCAAACAACTCAGGTTCAGAACGTGACTACCAAGATGAAACCTCTTTAATATGTTGCTCCACTAGTATTGTGTATGATATAGATTCGGGACAGGGATATTTAAAAAGCACGTCATAGCAGTTTTGCTCAATAACTGGCAATGATAAGCACGTTCAAGCGTGGGTAATTTAAGGTATGTCTTAGAATGTTTTGAAAACATTTCTATCAGTTTTATGTATGTTACATTTTAGACCCTTACGGATGAAAAATGGCAAATTATACCTTGGAGGTTTCACTTTTACAGTGTGGTCCCTTCTTGTTTAAATTGATTTACAAAGTAAAACTTTGTACTTTAGACGTGACATAATAGACCCTTATAGTTATAACTTTAGAAATATATGCAAAATAATAGTCCTTTGTAATTATAAGTTTCAAAAGTTACAGTATAGATCCCTTGCATGAAAATGATTTATCATAACAATCTCAAAACTTCATGAAGTTAGTTTTAAGACTCCAAATGATATTTACAAGGTTATAGCTTATTAATATAAGCTAAAATAAATTGTTTTAATGTAACAAAAGTTCAGAATAACGATTAGTTAAGCCGAAAATAAAAACGGGTCGAATTAGGGTTCTTAAATGAAAACGCGTAGGTTTTTAATCCAAATTCTTTCAAGATTTTAAAATAACATTAGTTTAACTTATTTATGATAGATTATAACAATATTTAACTATTATAAACTCCTTTGGATTAAGAAAAACAGATATGTTAGTGGTTTAAGGTAACGGTTTTGGATCAAACAAGGAAAAGTAGGTTTTTAGTTTAGTTCTTTAACAAGGGTTCATCGCACATTCATTATAAACATATATGATATAGGAGCAGAAATTGAATTAAGAGCTGGGTTTGAGCTTTGATGATCGAAAATGGATCAAATGGGGTGGATTTTACTTCGTACACCTAGAATCAAAGCTTCGAGGCTTCAAGGCTTGTTATCTTTACTTTACTTCTGGCCTTAGGACTCCTTAGAACACTTCTTGATCAGAACTTAGCTGCCATTGATGATTTAGAAGAGATGGTGAAGGTGTGATTGAGAATGAGGGTATGCATCCCTTTTTATAGCTTGAAATCCCCTTGGAGTGCAAGCAAACGGTTACAAGGTGTCCTAATCCTAGAGAGACTGACATAGGAGGTCTAGTAGGTGACATGGTGAAGCTATGGTGTAGCTAGGATGAGTTGGAAGGTGTTTGTGGTGGTGAGGTGGCCGCGGGTAGCTTGGAGCCAAAGGGAGGAGATGTGGCTGATTTTAGAGCCATGTGATGGGTTAAGTAGCTTTGTAAGCTGCTTAGAGATGATGATAGAGCTGCTAGAAATGTGTGGTTGCATGGTTGGATTTTTAAAATGGGTTAAAATATGCAAAAGAGTGTCGCGGGTTCATTAGGGCACGAGTTAGGTTTTTAAGCTTTCAATTTCATGTACAATGGATTAGTAATGATGGATTAAGGTTTGTAAGACTTGTATCAACAGTTTACAACACGATTTGATTAATGGTTCATGATCAAAATAGGTAAAAATGGCAAAATGGGTTGTGGGTTAGAGTTAGGGTTCGAACTAGGGTTTTTATGATTTAATTCGTGTACATTTGTGATATAATGATGGAATATAATTTTTAAAGTTGTAAATTATGTATTTACAACTTATTTGAGTATTGGTTTAGGTTTAAAACGGATAAAAACCAAGAAACGGGTCACGGTTTAAAAATTAGCTCGGTTTAGGGTTTCTAGGTTTGAATTCGTATAATTTTATGAAATGAGAATGAATATGGATTGTAAATGAAGTGCATTGATTGCTTGTATCTTGTACTTATTAGTTTGTACAAGTTTCTTAAGAAAACGGAGGTAAAATGGCTATTTTAAATATCATGCATTAATGACTTATACATTATGCTTTAAAGGACTTGTACCTTATTTTGGAGGGAAAGTATATTCAAATGAGATGTTATATTACTTGTACTTGAGCTTTGATCACTTGTACATTCATCTTGAATGTATACTTTTCATGAAATTAGGGTTTAGGCATAAACGTTTAATGGTTTAAGCTTATTTGGCATTATTGTCGTGAAAACTTTGTATATGATAAAATGGATATTATATCATTGACTTGACATGTTATGATGTTTGCTTGACATATATGATTGTCATAGGTAGATTGCGTGAGCTCGTTAACTTTAGTTATGCAAGTTACGTTGCATAATAAGAGATTAAAGCAAAAATTTCCCCGTGAAAAAGTGATATATTATATAACAGAGAGATATTACATTGGTGAAAATTTCGGGTTGTTATAAAACATGAGACCGAAAAAATAAACCAACAAAAAAAAATTAACGCCCCACAGCATCGCGCGGGCAATCACGCTTGTTTTTACAAAACAACAAACTACTTTCATTGTCATGTCAAGTTATGCACAAAACTAGTAATAATTTTAGACATTTTGTTCAGGAGACCAACCCCCTTAAAACATCACCTAGCCGATGCCACTACCCAAGACTCTAAAGACTCTTTAGAGGGAACTAATAGGAATGAAGGGGATCAGGTTTAGACACCTCATGATAGTCCTCTTTCAGGTGGTCACACATCTGACAAAGCTGAGGGTGCCCTGAACCTACAGGAATTATCTGTTTTATGTACTAACTTGTCCAACAGGGTTCTTGCCTTGGAGTCTATTAAGGATGCACAAGCTACAAAGATCAGTGCATTGAAATCCAGAATCAAGAAGTTGGAAAAGAAGTGCAAGCATGATCTCCACTTACATGGGATGGTTAAAGGAGTCATGAAAAGATTATCCATGAAGAAGAGATTTGGAAAGAGGGAGTCTGTATCCAAATAGGGGAGGAAAAAGTCTAAACCTGAATCAACTTTGGATGACAGTATTGTCTTTGATGATCAAGATGCAGATCATGATATGGAGTACATGAAAACTGAGGAAGCTATGGATAAGGGGAGGCAAAGTGGTGAAACTGAGGAGGTTAAGTTGACTGATGATACAAAAGTTGTTGAAGACAAGGGCAGTGGTGATAAAGGAGGAAATGCTGAAGAACTAGTTAGTACTGCTAGACCAGAAGTTAGTACTGCTAGACCAGATATTGATGCTACTAGGCAAGAAGATAGTGCTGTTGAGCCTAGAAGCCTCTACAAACAACAAGTTATTTGATGCGAAAATATCCATGGCTCAAACCATTGATTAAGATGAGAAAGAAAAAAGCTAAGGGAAAAAGGAGTGTCAATTAAAGATGTTGATGATTCTTCAAGACCTGCAAGATCTATTCTCACATTGAAAGCCAATTTCAACTTCACACATGTAAGACAATGACATTTTTGTTTTATCCTTCCATGCACCAACTTGTGATCTCTTACACAAAATCTTATCTTATTTCATTTTGAGGACCACAATTCCACTAGCTATAATTTGAATCAAATCCTTTTATTTCCATGTGGCTTAGAAAATTTTTGGTTCTTCTCTTTTTGCTCCCTATCTAGCCGAATACACACACACACAAAAGATATGTGTTGGTCACTTAGCTACAAGAAAAACATACAACCTCTTGCTTGGCCTATGTAAACAACAACATCACATAACTTAGGGTTTCACACACTCTTTCAAGCCTCCATAATTTTTTCTTCCTCTTCCTTCTTTTCCATAACCTACGACCAAAAGCACCCTATTAGGGGTTTGGTTTTCTTTGATTTTTAGCAACATTCAAGCATATAGAGTTCATTTCTAAAGATATCTAAGGTGGTTACAAGTTTTGAATCATTGATTTGCAAAGGTTTGTTCAAGATTAAAAGTTAGGGTTTCAAATAAATTTTAGGGGTGTTGCAAGATCTTGGTGTATGTTATAGATCTAGTGTTCAATATTATTTATTCATCATTTGTAAGCTCTTTCTTGAACCTCCTTTTGATTTTTTTACTTTTTTATGCTCTTGGTTTAAATCCTATTATGTTTGTGTTAACTTGACAAAAAGAAACAAGATGAGATATGAAATAATGAAATTTTATGCCCTCTTTTATAATAAATTTTAATTAAGGAAAGGATGAGTGGATTAGTGTGTGATATGATGATAAGGATGAGATTAGGTTAGACATAAGTGTGGATTTGTTGTTGGATTAGTCGTGAACGGAGATTAGGATTAGATTAGGCACTATTATGGAGATTTGGTAGATTTTGGGATTATTTTCGACAAAACATGTTAATGTCCAAATTTAGTTTTTAGGTTTTGGGAAACTTAAAAATGTTTTCATTAGCCGAGAAGGTATATTTTAGATAGCTCGTTTCGTATAGATAGTTTTTCGTATATCGAAAACTAAAATCGGACTTAAAACGACCGAGTTACGCTCAACTAAAACTTAAAACATTATTCGGCAAAACGATTTTAATATGATTAGATCAAAACCAAAAATGACCATTTTGATCCCTTTCGAGTCTGTTTTGGCCAAAGTGTAAAACACAAACGTGGCCTAAAATGACATTTCCCTTCTAAATTCTCAAAAGTTGTGTTAAAAATGCTTTATGAGTGAGATAGACCTAGTTTTCGTCAAGTTATTTTCGGACATATAATTTTATATACTAAAACGTTTTCAAGCGGGTTAGGTCCATTTAGGTTTTGAAAGCCTTCAAAAATATTAATGTAGTGATTTGATCTTATTACGAAGGGTTATGAGTTTTCTAAAAATGATAAAGCGATACTGTTGAACGTTACTAAAAATAGTAAGTTAGTACGAATTAGCGAAATAGAAATGAAAAGTAGGCGTTTAGGTTTTGTTAGTGTGTTTATGGAAGTATGGACTTGACAAATATAGGGGACATTATTAACATCCCAAAACTTAGAACTTTTCAAAAATAGAAAGTTTCCTAAAATAGTAACTTTCTGAAAATAGCAACTTTTCTTAAGAATGGCATAACGTTTATATTAACCTAATGAGTTCGTAAAGACATGTTTTTGTTAAATAAACTAAAGCACAAACACATATGGATGTCTATTTCTTTTATAAGCGTCTTATACGACGTTTCGTTATTTATTTCTCGTTCCTAAAGCGCGTCCCTTTAATTAGGTCGCGGTTAGAGTCGTTCGATTTCGCCATACCTCTCGTTGATTATTCCATCACTCACTGATTTGCTAAAGGTGAGTTCATAGCCCCACGTTTTACTTGTTTTATATTAACCTTATAACTTTTGGGGTGAGAACATGCTCGTTTACAAACTTGTTTACTCTAATGATTTCAAACTTATTTATATGCTCGTTTACAAAACTCGTTTACATGATTGATTTCACACTCGTTTTACTATGAATACAAGTACTTAAAGCTTTTACGAATACGTTGGTTGCTTTTACTATGAATGCAAGTACCTTAAACTTTTACATATTACCTAAGTTTCCCTATTGCCACGTAGTACACACTATCATGAACCGTTAATTACTTCGTGTAAGCACGAATGCTGTGAATAGATCTATTGGGGTTGACACCCCCACCCAGAATTCTAATCTATCTTAGGGATTAAAACAATGGTGATCTTGTTAAACCCTAGCTCATAGAGACTTTACTCACTTACCGCTTAATGGCAATTTATACACTAGTAGTCCACTTGTCCAACTATCCAATGGAATCAGAATGTTACTTGTTGAATTATCTAGGTCACCTGCTAGTCAACACGATCAATAAACCATTGGCAATATCCAATTAACTAGTTAAGCCCGAAGCGTATCCTAGACACAGACTTAAAAGGACAATATTTGTGTAACTATGATTCTAGATGTATAAATTACTATATGGAGAGCTATCCCAGACTCTAGATCTGCTTGGTCCGCTTTACTAGATCCATTTAAATGAGAGGTCGCATACAAAAGCACGTAAACAAGTATAAATTGATAAACATAAACAAGCACTCAACGATAAATCAAGAAATCGAGATAAATAAATACCAAACATTCAGATCTTCATAATAATGGCTAATACCCGATGGTATTAGCCTTCAAACGTCATAATAAATACAAGAGCAATTATTTAGCCAAGGTAAACTAACCAAGTTAACGAATGATACCAAAAACTGAACGATTACTAAAGTATATGGAATTACACGTTGTCTTCTATGGAATTGAATACGTTGCTCGACCTCTTCTACTCTTTTTCTCCTTTGAAAATCGACTTTTGTGGTTTAGGTATCGAGAATATGATTTAGCACCCTTAAAACTCGTTTTTGAGTTTTTTATTTATAAGGTCTGGAAGTCGGTTGGATACGGCGTATCCAAGTGTTGGATACGGCGTATTACGGATTTCTTGGAGTAGGGACCATGTTTGATATATTCCAGAATATTATATTGATTCCATATCTTGAATACGGCGTATTGAGTCCTCTGGATACGGCGTATTGAGCTTTATCCTATGTGGTCTTTGGTGAGTGCAGGCACGGATACGCCGTATCTTCTTTAATGGATACGGCGTATTGGTCTTCAGAATAGTAATCTTCAAAATATCTTCATTTAAGCTCCAGAATGCGCGCCTTTTGCTAACTTTCACCAATTACTCCATAATTACTACAATTCTCAAATATAAACGATTAATTAACAATTCTTTGGAATAACTATACAAAATGGGTTAAAAACATGGGATAAATGATGCTATAAAATAGACGTTATTTGATGTCATCAAATATCCCCCCACTTGAATCCTACTTGTCCTCAAGTAGCCTTTAGAAGTTTATAAAAATGTATCCCTAAGGATATTTTCCGTTAAAGCACTTTTTCTATCTATTACAAGTACGCAACCATACACCTCACGAAATAGGAAGATGAAAACACTCAAATCTCTCAACAAATCTATGTGATAACATGTAACTAATTCGCTGAATTGCTCGGTCGTGAAGAGTATTCTATCATAAGCTTGGAAAGGATACACATCTCCACCGCTAAAGCTAAGGAGTAACAAGTTTATAAAGGTAAATATGGGTTTTTGTATTGAAAGGCGTACGGTTTGATCATTCTACAATCTTTCACCAGAAGTACCACTCCAACAAGGCAGCTGAAGCACACATACAAACCCAGAACGCCGGGATAGTCATGTGTGTTCGATCACATCCCCATTCGAATTTAACCAACGGTTAGGATGAAGAATGATATAGGGTAGGAACCTTCTAACTTTCACCAAAAGTCGTAAACCAACGAGGCAGCTAAGATATGCATACATGGCCGTAACGACGGAATAGACATGCACGCTCGAACAAGTCCTCATTCGCATAAAACCAGCGGCTAATCATCAGGTGAGAGGGAAGTAAATTGTTGTTAAATAAAAATCAAGAAACAAATAGATTAAGACTTAAGATACAAGTTGCTATACACTTATTTCCCGACCGTTACCATGATAAAGACTCAACTATTTACAACGTCTTGATCATAGATCAAAAGCAACAACCTAAGTTGGCGTTCCTGTAACGGTCAACTTCCCAATCTTCCCAAAACTTTACATACTCTACAAGGCAAGTGGCTATATCTTCCACTTTGTACAATACTCTACATCATTGATATTTTAGACGTATCAACAAATAATCGATCCTTCATGTGATTTCTTCGGTAATTCGATAATTGCGAAAGATTATCTTCAAACTTTCACTTGTCTCTTTTAGTATTTTTTCTCATTTTTTTTTATTTTTTTTTGCTAACTAACTTTTCAAATCTCGTGTAGTTTCACCATCTTCAAATCATAATAATTCCGGATATTCCTTTGGTTATTCCTTTTGTCTTCGGAATTCACTGCAATAATTATGATGGTATAAAAATCACATGAGTTTTGACCTACTAATAATACATCCCATATGCAATGTGCAAATTCTAGGCCTCCCAAAGATAGAAAATGACACAAGACTCGGGAAATACAAACTTTACACTTTAAGCAACTAGCAACTGTAAATTAAACTTAATCTAACAGGGTAGGTTAAGGTGTAAGGGTGTAAAGAAACAAATAGTTAGTGTAGTTCCTAAAGGATTAGCTCTATGGGTTGTTCTTAATGGATCATCACTCTAAATATGAGAGTGGAAAGGGTTTAAACGGGAGGTTAACTAACCGGTGTAGTTAGTTAATAACCAAAATGTAAAGGCGATTTGGTTGTAATTCTAAAATTTACCAATTTAAACAAGTTGCTTCATCTAAATCGATAGTACTTATCATTGCGGTCTCGAATAGATATACCAAGCCAAGTTCTAAAGTCTACAACATCACCGGCACACTTATATTTTGTAGAATTTAGGTAAACATTCAAAAACAGAAAGGTTAAATCCTCACAATATTCTAACAAGGGTTATTGTGTGCGGGTTATGTATCATGTAATTTCATAAAAGTATGCTTGAAAAAAAATTAAATTTGAGCATAATTTAAGCATGTTAATGTGAAAAATAAGACAAGTAAACATTCTAATTCCACCCCCCACTTGAATTATACAACGTCCTCGTTGTATATATAAAACATTAAATACGGGAATTTAAAAAGAATTAGAATGAGAAACTCCCTTGATATTTGCTCGGTAGATTCTCCAAGTTGCGTTTATGAGCAAGATTGTGAGCTGAAAAAGCGTCTGAATCTTAGCACGAACAGCACACACATAGAATTCCAGAAAATATGCATTCCACCAACTTCGTCAATATTTCTTTCTCGAGGTCCTGTATAAAATATAGGAAGAACAAGTGCATTCCTATCTTGGTACCTACGGTTAATTTAAACTAATCTAAACAAACTAATTATGGGTCAGACTGGTGGATACGGCGTATCAGTTTAGTAAATACGCCGTATTCAAAATCTGATAATAATGTTTTTAAAGTGCAATAAAATAAAGACTGATAACGTCCAGACAATCAATACGCCGTATGGTATGGAGCGGATACGCCATATTGATGTTTGGGAAGACAGACTCGATAACAAAATTAAATAACAATATGGGTTGTCTCTCGGGAATCACTTTTGTTTACAGCAAAGTCTTTAAGTTAGACTTTTCTTCAGCTTCTTCTTTATTATTCAGCTCAAGTCACCATCTATCCTTCGTCTATAATCTGAAAGATTTCTTGGTAAGCTTGGCATGCCTCTTTTCTTATAACAGTAAGATCATTGTATTCGTCTTCTTTTACAGCAACATACTCTTCATCATCATTAAACGAATATTTGATCATCATATATCTCCTTATATTGCACATTGGCTGCTTATGAACTTCACATAATTCTTCACTCTTATTATTTTCATGATTTATCTCATAAGCATCATCGTAGTTTGTATAAGTATTCCATTGTCTCTTTTGTTCGTAATGTGACTCATCATCATCTTCTTTGATAGATCCTTCCATGATAGCTTTGTTTCTTAAAGCCTCGTACTTTAATTTACAATCCTCCAAAGCTTCGTACCACTCGTAATCCTGATAATGGAGTTGGTTTCCAATTATGTAAGCTCCAGGTAAATTTCCTCCATTACATTATCCATCGTCCTTCCAACTACATGTTGGCCATTTTGAACATCCAGTCTTATAATTGAAAGGCTTGCAAGTATGTTTAACTGGTGTGGGTTTGGTCCAAACTTCAGTGTCAGTCCATGGCTTCTCATCGACCTATGGTACGCCCTTGTTCCATTCATAGATCCAATCATCCTTGTAATCTTCATAGGTTTTGAATCCTATAATATCCTTTGTAAGTAAATCTGGATCCACTTCGAGAAGGTAGTTAAATTCCTTAAATGCTGAACAGAGTGGTGTCTCGTAATCAAATATATTAGTGTCGATCCTAAAGACTTCAGCAATATCATCTTCATCATCAGAAGATTCCTCATCAGTGAGCTCTACTTCATCATCTCCTCTGATCTAGTAAATCCATAATACATTCATAGTATAATGATCCATTGTCTTGTAGTTGAAAATCCATCGCTTAATCGACTGACTTCATTGCATGAAAACTTCAAGTGATTGTGCATGGCAATCGTGAGGGAACATCTCGACCTTAACATCTTAATTTTCTTGAACTCCCTTTGATAATCTTTGTCATTCTTTACTAAAAAATTACGAGAAAGTTATAGTAGACCAGCGGGAGAGAAAGGCATTAAAAAAAATTTTTGGGCTTTAAGTTCGAGACTAGAAAAGAACTTTTATCAGACGATCGATAGCCGTATTCAATAGAAGTGAAATACGCGTATTGATAAGTTCGATATGGATTACCGTTGTACTAGGACAGAGAGTTGGATACCGGTATCCGATGAAGTTGATACCGCCGTATTCAACTCATCAACAAAACGGGGGTTGTATTAGAAAAAACATTTTAAATATGCAAACATTTTTAAACAACAATATACAAGCAAACAATTTTAAAGATAAAATATACAAAATTTACAGAATATACTAGAATATACATTATCTAATTACACGAATCCTAACAGGTTAGATCTAGTCTAATGTTAAAAACTAAAATATCAAATAAACAATTCAAGAATTAATTTTCACTCGGAGCACCGGCGCCAAAAACTTGATGTGTTGTGGTGTATATTTTATTGATTCAAGTTTTAAATTGATATTTTTCCAACAAAAACAACACTTTAACAGACAGTGTACCCGATCGGTTATAGTTTCGAGGGTTACATAGTAGGGGTCAGAACTCTTGAAGCGAGGTTAAATATTTCATTTAATTAATATTTGGTTATCTAATCTTGTTAAATTCTACTCTATTCTAAACATATGTCGTTCTTTGTCTTAATTCTAACGGCGGAAAATGGGTTTTCAGCTCTGAGGAGACTGTTGGCACGGTTTGGTGGTGACTACATAAATTCAGGGCACTTAACCCACACAATTTGGATTATTGCCGATGGTTTTTTGATCGTGTTGACTAGCAGGTGACCTAGATTAATTCACAAATAATGTTCTGATTCCATTGGATAGTTGAACAAGTGGACTACTAGTGCATAGATTGCCATTAAGCGGTAAGTGGGTAAAGTCTCTATGAGCTAGGGTTTAACAAGATCACCATTGCTTTAATCCCTAAGATAGATTATAATCAGGCAAAAAGATGCTTTTAGCGGTATGCTTTATTGTGACAGAATTTATTGTTAGGTCTTAGGATGATGCAACGCTAAGTCTTAAGAATTATATGCACCTCGAGAGAAGAAAGTCGTTGCACTAAATAAACAAATCAACGTTCTAATCGGATTAATAATGGTTAATACAGTTTTCTTATATAAGGCTCGACCGCTCTTTTATCTTTTGTCTATTAGTTGCTGGTGGTAACAGTGTCTTGATTTGAGTGTAGTTTACCAACCAAACCGTGCCAGTCTCTAGGCTAAAAAAACCCCATTTTATCGTTTTTTTTTAGAATTAGGATTTAGATTGATATAGGTTTAACATAGGTTTAGAAGTAGCATAGAATTAATCTTGTTTAGATAACCATGATATTAAGTAAATTGAGGTATTAACCTCGCTCTCAGTGTCGACACCTAATTACCTCTCGGAAACTACTATCGATGCCGACTACAGCCCGTTAAAAGTGTTGTTTTTGGTTGGAGTAAGCAAAAATTAATTTTTTCAAACTTGAATCAATAAAATATACACCACACAATGACACATCAATGATCAAAACCGAATTATTCCCTAAGCGGCAGCGCCAAAAACTTGGTGTGCGGTTGTCGTATGACTTCTACACAAGAAGTTTTACAACTCCCTAGGCAATACACCTAATCGTTGTAGTATAGTATGGGCAAGACTCGAAGTTGTTTATCGTTCACTCGAGGAATAGGTTGGATTGGATTGATCACGGTCTAACAACCCACCCCTCATTCTAAGGTTTGAGGGAACAGATTCTTTTGTATTTTTGTATTTTTATGAAAGCAAGTAAAAATCATATAATTGGGAGAGTGGTTTGGTTTAGCTATTAAAACTAAATAATAATATAACTAATGTTGATAACAATAGATAAAAGATTGTGTTATATAATCATGTATTACTCTAGATTGCTTTCCTAGTGTTGTTTCTGTTAACCACTTTTGATGATTCTATGTAATTATTTCCTAAAGCATGAAGTATTACTTCGACCCGCCGTCTACTTAGTATGCCGCTAGACAACGCACTGCAAGGTAGTTATGAAGACAATTACACTGCCCTTGGAGTTTACTAAGTGCATGTGAAATTACATTAAAAGTGATCAACCATATAGGGGGCAATGGTAGTCTGATGACTGTTATTACGATGGTATCCTTTCTCCACAATCAACATTCCCTAGACATAATATGAGCAGTGTTAGCATCTTTACTGTTATTTAGCGGTGATTTCGTTTTAAGCTTGGTTTGGAGCAAGTGAAAAGTCAAGGACGATGAATTTATCCTTTTTGGGGCATTCTCGGATAGAAATGCATCTTGTTCTATGATCCCTAACAGTTATGGAAATAACGAAAGTCAGAATAATTTAGGTAGTTGCTAAAAAAAATGGAAAAAGTTTTGAAAAATGGGAAAATGGGGTGTTTTAAAGTTTGTGATTTCTTAACTCTCCCCGCAAAAGACTTTACTACTTCTTAAAGGATTAGTTTAGGGAGGTTTTGAGGTATTTGGTTTTAGAGCATATAACAATGCATGAGGACACGACAATCACTTAGTTTGGGGAATTTTGATATGTGAGAAATCACATATCCTTTTTATACCAAAAATTGCCTTTAAATGAACAAATTGTGCATGTTATGCATGTATATTGATTGTTTTGTCATTTGTGATGTGTAGGTACGGATATTGCAAAAATCACAAGAAAACGGTCAAAACCAGACAAACACGGACACGGGGACAGATAGAGTGCACAAGAGCCGGAAGTTTCTAGCAAAAGGTCATTAAAAGTCAACCCTTGGTCAACAATGGTCAACTCATAAAATGCCAAAACCCCCAAAATACCCTTAATATTAAATAACTTTCACCAAAAGTCCCTAAACCCTAACACCGTTATCTCCTTTTTATTAAAGAGATAACGGTCGTTATCCCTTTATAACAATACCCTTTTATCCCAAGCCCGAATCCATAAACCTGTGGCCCAATTCCTTTATACCCGAGCCCAAGTCAACAACCACACCCCTGGGTCAAACAATCTTATAAAAAGAAAAGAAAAGAAGGCGGGAAAGTTTGTTTTTACTATTCATCTATCGTCTTCATTTTTACCTGCATAAAAAACAAAGGGTAAATCCCAATTGACGTAGCCAAAAGAAGATTCCAAGTACTAAGCATCATGTCAGCAAAAGGAAACGTCACCAAAGCCTCTGATTGGTCAAGCTTACAAGGGAATGACACGCGGGATCCTAAAGAAACACACAAGGAATGAAAAAATTACACTAAATCCTTTGTTAAAGAAGTACAAAGCCTCTGACACACGGATTGCCACGCTGGCAATCCGTGTGCACACTTATTGATCAAACGGCCTAGAATGAGGATCCAATGATTGCAAGAAATGGACGCATGAGATTAAAAGATCAAGAGGAGCGTTTGAGACCTGGAAGCTTCTTCTCAAGCCTATAAATAAAGGGGCACCCTCACTCACAAAGACCAAGCCCAAACCTCACCCGGCCCAATCTGATTTCTTTTTATAAAAAACCCAGGTCAACGACCCAATCCCCCGAGTCAAACATCCCCATCTAACGTTTAAAAGTAAAAAAAACACGGGTAATAGTTATTTACTGTTCATCGTCGTTCTCGACGATTAACCCCACTCAAATCAAAGGGTAAAATCAAATTGATTGTGTGGCTCAACAATTCAAGCACCAAGCTCCTATGCGGCAAAAGGAAACGTCACTTGAGGCTCTTATTGGTCAAAAACGGGACAAGGAGGACACGTGGGCATTGAAAGAAGCACACCAATGATTGGATTTTTACACTAAATTTAGTGCAAAAGAAGCACAAGTACTCTGACACACGGAATGCCACGTTGGCAATCCGTGTGCTCATCATATCAAATCCAACGGACCATAAATGAGATCAAAGGATTAAGGGCTAAGATCATGGATAAGAGGAGCGGGCTAGACTCCTAGAAGCTTCACTCCAAGGCCATAAATAGAGAGCAAGCCTCACACACACATCATCTTCTTTTTCCCGTTTTTAGTAGTTAGTAGTTTAAGTAAAAAATTTCATTTTCATGTAATTTGCTCTTGTAATTTTCATTTTCAAAGTTTTGTATTCAGTTTTAAATCAATAAAATCATAGTTTACTTGTTCACAATCTGTTTTTACCTATAAGCTTTTATATATCTCAAATGCTTTTGTTCAACTGTTTCACAAGCTACTCTTATAAGCTCATCTCAGCTCTCTAAGTCTCTAAGCTTAGATTGAGCTCAAGTTAATCATTAATCTACTTAAACAATCAAAATCAGCTTAATACCTATGCTTAATAAGGATTTTGGTTGCTTGGATGATAAGCTTACTCTGGAAGAGCTTATTGGACTTTACTAGCTTATCCTTGTGATAAGCTAGAGCTTATTGACAGCTCTTTGAGCAAATTAAGCCTTTGTTTAGCTAAGGCATTTGTAAGTTCTCATTTATCTTTTCTGTCCTTAATTTCATAGTTTGAATCTGCTTAATCTGCTTATTTACTTGCTTATTTGTGCTTATAAATGCTTATTATGTCTTATTAGTTAAGTTTGATTATTTGTTTTTAGCTTTAATAGTCTAGATCATAGTTTTCTTTATATTGTCTCATAAATTAATAAAAATCCAAAAATATTAGCATAACTAGTAGCTTAATGATTCTGGCTTATTTGATTGTTGGTATAAACTCATAAGGTCTGTTAATAGTTGTTTGGTATTTGGTAGTTAAGTCTTGTTCACTAGATCTCTATTTTATAAGCTTAAATGAATTTTGATAAAAATAAGGGGGTGTTTGGCATAGCAGTACTAACTACAAGTTAGTACTGCTAGTGGCCATTTGGTCTTTAGATTTTGGTTTTAATCTTTCATTTAAATCTGTTTATGTTAGATTTATAAGATAGGTTAGATTTAATTGAGTTTTCATAAGTTAGATTAATAAAAGTCCAAGTCTGTTAAGCCTCATTTGCATAACCTAGTTTTAATTGATTCTAGTAATTGACATGACTCTATTTGCTCTTAGTTGTGTGTTTCATGAGTGTTAGAAGTAGTGTTTTAAGTCTGCATCAAAGGTTTTAAGATTTTGTTCATATAAGTGCAAACTGCATCAGCAGTTTTAAATGGCAAATAACCTTTTTCAACATCAAATATCAGAGGGAAAGAATAAATTTTAGGTTTTGATTTTTAGCATATAAGCAGATTTAGGGTCATAAATCATCTGTTTAAAATTAGTTTTTATTAAAAGCTCTTTGATTATCTGTTTTTAAGCTCAAAGTTGGCCATTAGGGCTGTTTGGTTGCCAATTTAAGTAGAAGTGCTTAACTTTGATTTTCAGCTTATGGCTTGTGATTTGTGCTAAATTCTAGCTTAAAATAGCTTTATAGGTTAGTCTTAAGTAGTGGTATTGATCTATTTAGTCATTATTACTAGCTTACCTTAGATTTTAGCTTAATAAGTTTAGTCAAAAGCTTAAAAATATAGTTAAGTCTAATCTGTCAAGTTTTAAGCTGTTTTTCAGCTTATTTAGTGCTTTTCAAAAATAGTTGTTTTTATTAAAGTAGCTTATTTTTAGCTTATTTACAACTTTGCATTTTAAACTTTTCAAAAAAAAGGGAAGATGGAAGTTGGGGGTGAGCAGGGCTCGAAACCCCGACCTCAACATCCTCACCTTTTTATTAACCCTCACAACACACACTCCCGTCCAACGTGCTCTGGGGTCTTTTTCATTTTTGTATTACAAATAAATCCTTATATTGCAATTTAGTCTTTTAGGTATATAAGCTGTTTTGGCTTATTTTCAATCTTATTCGATAGTGTGGTTCCCGAGTTTATTTTTCCTAGATTCTTTTGTTCACGTACTTTCTATATTTTTTTCATGAATTTTTATAATTAGTTTAGTATTTTTAAACATTTATTTTTTTAAAACTTTAAAAATTCATAAAAAATAGTAAACTAATCAAAAAAATATAATTCTTTTTTGAAAATTTTCTTTCATCATATAGTTTCTAGGAAAATTAGTTTTGCTTCCGTAGGGTTTTTTTTTAAATTGCAAATTTCAATTCATTAAAGAACGTTGATTTTTTTTCGTTCACGTTTTTCTGTGTTTTTAGCTCAATTCAACTCCGTTTTTGTCTTAGTTTTCTTTAAATTACTTTTTAGTCAATAGGCGTCAATTAAAAGAGAAAATTCATTTTAGTTTTAATTTTGGAAATTAGGGATTTTTAATTCGCCGTTTTAGGGTTACCGTTTTTATGTTTTTTAGTTAAAAATTTAAATTACGTTTAAAGTAGGTTTAATTGTCCTTCATTTGACTCATTTAGGTTTTTAGAAAACAAACATCTTCGAACCAATTTCCAAATCATTGTCCAAATAACAAACGTGGTCTCAATTTCTAAATCTTCGAGGGAATATCGACCCTGGTACTCACTTACGGTAATATGACGTATTATTATATATATTGTGAGATTTTCCTTTCATTCCTTTGTCCTCAAAGGGTTATTTTGGTAATTTTATATACTTATATTATCTATACGTTTATAAAACTTTATGAAACAGTGTTCTATTTCCAACAGGTACAATAAAACAAACTCCATCTATTTGACAAAATTAGGAGTGGAATCATAAGTGAATGAACTTCCATCTCCAGAATAGCATGTTGGATGAAAACTTGGCAAAGTTTGTGGGAACTCATCAACGTTTTAATTATGGCATGGTTCCGGATTAGAGATAGTCGGAACTTTCGGCGGACAATTATAGCCATAATAAGCATCGTTCCCACAAAACTCACAAGTACATCGTTGACAAAAGATACCGTCTAACGAATAACCACACCCGTAACAACAATGGTGGTCAATATGTGGAGGCCTTTGTGAAGAATTTTCATCGGGGTCCTGATTGAAGACGAATGGCTCTTGAGGTGCATTAACAACATTAGTTTTGTCATTGGATGACTCGGAAGTGTTTAGAAAGTCTTGGAAAATTTCATCTTCATAGCAAATTATAGACCAAAATTCCTTTAATTTCTTTCGTAATAGAGCACATTGTTGACAATATAGACCATCAATCGGGTTTCCACACTTGGGACAATTAGAAGGGGGTCGTTGAGACGAGTCGGGTGTTTTATTAGCATCACGAACAAACTTGTCCACGAAACCCCCTTTAGAACAACAACGTGATTTATTGTACAAAGCTCCACAAGACGAACATTCTTTAATCGTGTAAATAGGATTCAACCGATAATCGAGTGACGCCATAAGAATTAAACAATATAGAGGGATAAGAAGAAGAATTAAATGGCAAAGAGGTTAAAGGAGATTATTTTTGGTTTTTCGAGTTTTTTAAACAACATATTTTATTAAAGGACAAATGAGATCGAATGACTTAAACCAATAATCAACTTGCTTCACGGTAGCTCTCTAAAAGAGAAACGCACAAAGGAGCGGAGGAGCGGGAAAGCACGAAGCTATAAAAAACTCTCTCCTTTCGGGTCGTAGTTCCTTGGAACAACCCTCCTTATACCCCTCTTATAGTTTGTTAATATCTTAAAGGTGAGCCGTACTTCACAAGTGACACAAAGCTAAGTTTTAAAGTTTTTAAATCTTTGGTTAGGGAACTTTATTTACGATAAAAGCCTCAGTTGAGAGCATTATAATGATGATGATTTTTACTGGATAATTAAGGATAATGTTTTTATATTTTTGATTTTTCTTGTTTTTATAAAAGAAAATGATTTTTTTTTTTGTGTTTTTATAATAATAAGAAGAAAATATTCACAAACGGGAAACAATAACTTCACGAGGAAGGGTCTTCAAGGCACGACAAACTTCAACTCGATAATCGTCTCACGGCCTCCCCGACAGCGGCGCCAAAAATTGATGTAGCAATTTATACTATATATAATATAATATAGGTGAAAATAAACAAATCACTTTTAAAATCCAAAAAGCAATAAGTTTAAATTCACAAATAAAAATATATATATCCGGAAGTATCGGTTTCTCGCTTCGTTATCCACAAAGTTTAAAACCGGACCCGGGTCGTTATGTCCCAACGAGGCCGCGAATTTGAAAATCGAGAATCGGTTTGTGAACAATGCTTGAATGATCAAAGATTTGATTTGGTTATCTATTTCTACAAATAAAATGCAAAAACAAGTAAAAGAAACCCTAAAACGAAAGCAATTTAAGTTAAAACCTAAAACGGGAACGTAAAAACGCGACTTAAAAAAAACTAAATTATCAAATTTTAATCCTAAAATGAATTTTTAACTTTTAATTAACCCTAAGTGACTAAAAAGTAAGAACAAAGAAAACTAGACCAAAAACGAAAGTGATTTAAGCTTAAAAACACAGAAAACGTGAACGGGATTCAATCTTGTTCTTAAAAAAATCAAAATCTAAAATTTTAACCCTACGAAAGTAAATCTATTTTTCCTAAGTCCTACATGATAAAAAAAAATTGAAAAAAAGAATTATATTTTTTTGACTTTTATTTAATTTTTTATGATTTAAAAAATGTTTTAAACTAAATAAAAGATTTAAAATAGTAAATAAATTGGGAAAAAATCTGAAAAAATGCAGAAAAGTAGTTTAACGTGTGCTGGATGCAAGAAAAATAAAATGGGCTTACCAGCTTATTAGAATAAGCTGATAATAAGCTAAATAAGGCTGGTAGCTTAATAAGGCAAAAAGTGTATAAATATTAAATTAGGAAAACACTAACCAGATGGCCCTATTGGTGCCGCTGGTTAGTGTGTGTTTGTTTGGGACTTGTAGGTGTAAAGGGGGAGGTTCAGGGTTCGAACCTTGGGCCTTCCCTTTTTGCAAAACAAATTTTTTTAATTTTTTCTTTTTCAAACTTATAAAACAAGCAAAAGTAAAAACTTTTAATAAAAACACTTTTTACATATCTCAAAAATAAGCCAAGATTAAGCTGGAAAAAGATGGCAGATTGCCTTAGCTGTTGGCTTGTATATGACAAATAACCTAGTTAAAAGCAAAATACGCTAACACATCTAAAACCCTACACCTAATAAGCAAGTATAAGTACAAATTAAGCAAAGAAAATAAGTAATAAAGCTGGAAAAAGCAAATAAGCCAAAGGCTAAAAACTGGCAATCTTACAGCCTAAGGGACACTTTTAGCTTATTTTTTTAAGACTATTTAAGCACATGGAATAAGCAAAAAGCTACAAACAGATGGAGTTTAGAGGCCAATAAGCACCTAGGAAGGAAAAATAGGCATTTTGAACAACAAATAAGTAAAGAAAAAGCAAATGAAAAAGCTAAGATACTCAAAAGCTTTAAGACAGTTGACAAAAGAAAAAGATTTTTAAGGACCAATGACAGATTTTAAACTAACTTTTGAGACTAAATAAGCTAACATGACAAGCTACAAACTGAAAACAGATCTAGATAAGCCAACAATAAGCTAGATACAATCAAAGTAACTCTAAGATAAGCTATGCCTAACCCAAAAAAAAAATAACCTTCATAAACTGCCTTATAAGAATAACCCTACAACTAGCTACATTGATAGTGATTTAAACTAAGGGCAGTTTGCACTCTACTTTCTACTTATTCTATTGCATTACTAAGTAAAATTAAGCATGAAATAAACAACTAAAAGCATCTTTACAAAGTCTAACTTAAGAGCTTATACCAACTCTTTTAAAAACACAGTTTTAATATATGATCACTGAAAACCTTAAATGATGATTAAATTTAAAACAAACTTAAATGAACTGAGTTAAGGGGATAAGTAAAACTTGTTTAAGTGGCTTGGTGACCCAAAACCTTTTTAAACCTCCTTTTGACCCGTTTTCAGCCTTTGACCCAAACAGACCTTTATCTTTTAAAATCAAGTTTAAAATGAAAAACAGATTTAGAAAACTCAAAGGAACCTAGGATAGGGTAATCATAAGGCATAATACAGACTATTAACCAATTAAAACACAAAATTCAAGCACTTGAAACAAGCAAAATGAAGTAAGCAGGTAAAAGCTAAATGAGACATATTTGTAAAGAAAACTTGTAAAACTGAGATTTCATTAAAACATAAATGATTACAAAGCTTGAAAATTTAAAATGACAGAATTTAAAATACTAAAAACATAAATTTAAAAAACATTAAAAATTAAAATTAATCTACTCCTAGTTCTAGTTTTTTTTTCTTCAATCTCTGTCTTTTCTCTTATATATGCTGCCAAGGTTGTGTTTGTTGTGTTTTTCTTGTGAGATAACTCAAAACCTTCATCCTGGCCCTTCAATTTTCCTTTGGCTCCAAGCATATCAATCACAGCCACCCATCTTCTTGTCTCGACCCTTTAACCAATGGGGATGTTAGGGATTGCCAACGTGGATGTGAGCCCATGTAGGGTGGGGCTACGTTGGGATAGTGACAAGCTTGTCTTCTTGTTGCAGGGTCACATGAAGGGGGTGATTGAATAGGGTTTTGGTTTTGGCGGGAAAGGGGAATAGGGATTTGTTAGTTTAATTTGGGGTGCAGGGGAAAAGGGTTTGGGTGAATGGCAATAATGGTCCCTGAAGGTATATAATGGTATTGCAAGTTTAGTCCTTTGTGGTGTTAAAAGTTATAAGGGAGTTTGGCAAAAATACCCCCTGAAGGTGTATGTGCCGTTTGCAAGGTCAGTCCTTTAAGGACTAACGAAGTTAGGGTGAAAGGGTTTTTGGGTTAATGGGGTTAAAAGGGGTTTGGGCTATATGGTTTTGGGCCGGTTATATGGTTTTTTTGGATTTGGACTTTTAATAAGACTTATGTCTTATAAGTTTGTGAAATAGATGCTTAATGGGCTGCCCTGGCCCGTTAGATGGGTACGGGTGGCCCATTAAGTATTTTTTTCGGCTTCGTCTTTGTCTTTGACTTTTGACTTCTCGGGTTTGACTTTGGTTGACTTTTACTTTTCTGCTCTTCCCGTTCCGTGCTCGGTTTTGTCCGTTTTGGCTTATTTTTCGTCCTTTAGTAAATATCCGGTACCTGCACAGTACAAACACAAAAACAAGCATACATATGGCATTTTATGTGCGTTTTTGGTCGTTTAAGTCTGTTTTTAATGGAAAATGGTATGTGTAATTAAGCACATACCAGTGCCATAACCATGACTTTGTCGAAGTTGCTTTGGACATCGAACAAACAGGAGAAGAAGCAGCCATGTCAGAAATGGAGATAGTATACAAATTAGATTCGCGTCCTCCTGTGAGCAAATCGTCTCCTTCTAGATTTTGCACGTAACTTGTCTTGGAACGAAAAGCTACTTCTAAATCACCATCAAAAAATTGCCCAACGCTAAAGAGATTATGTCCAAGATCTTCAACATAATATAGATGACAAATAGTGATATTGCCTTGTATATAATCGCCATAGCCTGTGATTGCTGCAAAATTATCATTTCTAAAGCGAACGATGCCTATGAATTTCTCAATGAAATTTCTTAGTAGTGATCGATCACCCGTCATATGCTTTGAACAACCACTGTCAACAATCCACAGAACGATCTGGACTACCTGCAACATAAGAAGAACCAACACATGGACAAGTGGGCAATTTGACTACCCATTTCTTAAGAGAACCCGATGGTTTCTCAGAAGAACGACTATTATGAACATTCGGAGTTGTGTTAACGGGAGACCAAACAAAAATTGGTTGTGATTCAAACCACTTTTGCCAAATTCGACTTGTTTGAATTTTGTTCTTCATGTATATGCTTAAAGAGTTATCTCTTAAATTTCATTTCTTTGTCATAGAAGCACTATAGACCTTATGTTTAGCTTTTGAGGTACTTCCTACAGCAATCTTAGGTTTGGAGACTACAGAAGTAGTATCTAAAGACTTTAGATTGGTCATACCCCCCCCAGTACCCTTCGCAGAAAACCTAGTCTTAAGAACTACATAAGTAGTGTTTGAAGATGTTGGTGTTCTAGAATTAGTAGATAAGGCTCTACGATCATTCGAATGCACATTCAATTTATATTTAGCAAGACATTTATCATGACATGGAATAAGTACATTTTGCATACAAGAAACACATAATAGAGTTTTCGCTTTAGCAGCGTTTGCAACATTAACACCATTTACATTCTCTTTGTTTGAGATAACATTTGCAGATGTATTATATGTTTGCTTATTTTTCCTAACATAAACTACTACTTTCTTTGTTGAATTCTTAGAGTTAGCTAAGACACTGTTCTTGACATGTGAATCTTTATTCATTGGTCTTCTAACACTAGATGCAACATTCATTCTTATAGAAGATAAATCACTCTTAGCTTCGTTTGTTTGTGATTCTTGTGTTGTGAAAACTCTGTACATTCCAGGTGCTATGACATTTTTGTTTGAATATGCCCCTCTTTGTTTGTCAGGTGAAGTCTATAAAGTGACTGGTTTTGACAATACACGTTTTTATTTTGTTTTTGAAACAACCGTTTTGTTTGAAAAACTTGTTTGTTTATCGGTGTGACACAAAGAAGATTTTGAGAAACATTTGTCTTGTCAAACTTAGTATTTACAGACTTACCTTTTTCAACAGTTTCCAATCTAGCTTTTAACTCAGATATGATACTTAAAAGATTCTGATTCTCAGCACGAATAGCACCATATGCATATGTTTTCTCAGAGACATGAGCAATTAATTCATCCATTTCTTTTTGAGATTAAGACTGTGTCTTTTTGATTGAATTGAAAAGCTTTTGATATTCTATTTTTACATTGTCTCGTTCTTTCATCCAAATAAGTACTTTAAAATCTAAAACACGTTCTCATTCTCAAGTTCTCACCTTTGAAATCCAAGAGTAGTTCAAAGGAATTGTGTTTTATTGTTAAAAGTTGACTCCCATTTATTGTTTTATTCTTTGCATGTTTGTAACTTTAATTCAAAATCAAAACTTGCTTTTTGACATGCTTATTGAAACAACTTTTTTAAGAATTTTTATCTTTGCTTGCAAACCCTTTTGAATCTCAATGGAATTCTTTTTAGCTTGTTCAAGTTCAGCATGTAGGGAATTATCTTCGCATTCATGATTTATCAACACACTTATTTATACTCCATGCTTGAGGGATGCTTCCACAAGTTGATCTTTTTAAAAATCATTTTTTGCTTCTTTTATTCACAAAGTTCACTTTCGTGTATACTCCAAAAACTTCTTTCATTTCTTTTTATATCCCTTTAATAGTTTTCCTAAAAGAATTCAAAAATAGAAATTAGCACTCGTAACTAACTCGATTTGGGCTTGATCTAACAAAACATGACTTGTAGTTCTTCATGAGATGTGTAAAAAATGCTTTCTCTTTTACAATTCTTTTGAATTAACTCTGACAACGTTTGAAAACAATTTTTCATTTTATCCAATTGTATGATCAAAGTGACACAACTCGGTCCATGAAGTCGGAGTAGAAGAATCATCGATGTCATGTCAGAAGAATAAAAGAAGATAAGAAAATATTTATGCTCAACAGAAAAGCTCCAGATTTGGGAAAGAATGTTCTTTATAAAGAGCAGTTATTATTTGTGTGGTACTCAATTGTCCACAATTCTGTTTATTCCAACACGAATTGGATCATCTCATTTTTTCTTTATTTTTTGTGACTTTTGAAGCATCATCAAAAGTGGTCCTCATATCTCTACATTCAAAAGGAATTTCTATACCACAAACTAGAGCAAGAATAAACATTGTATATGAAAATTGCTTGCTTAAGTGTATAAGGATTCGAGTACCCCAAACCATGTTTTAATTGCGGATCATACACAGACAATGGCTTTGGTCCAAGCATAAACATTCCTTGTAAGGAATTGCCAAGTTTCAACATTAGATCAACATTCTTTTTAAGTTTGGCCTCGAGATCAAGAATATTGTCATGATAACGATCCTCATTTTCACTCATTTGTCGTTTTAAAATTAAATAAGTCTTTTGAAGTTCCTCATTTTTCCGTTTGTAATCATTGGCAGCTAAATCTAATTTATCTCGTGTTTTTTCTAGATCTCGAATGATGTCTCGATCACGAATAAATTAAGACTGAGCTTGTTGATTAAAATGTTTTGCTTTTCGATCAGCCTCAAGAAATTCGTTGAGATAATTGTTATCCTCGTTAATGTTTTCCAAAACCCGAACCCTTTCCTTATACATCTCAAGCTGATTAGTCAAAGTCGTGTTTTGTTGTTGGACTTTTTGAGCAAATAATTATTGTTTCTCAGCTTCCAGATATGCGTTTCTAGCTAGTTGCTCTAACGCATATAGGTCAGGAACATGTGTATCTTTTTCAACACTGCCACTATTAACATTTCCTTTGACAGAATCAAATTGAATATTGCTATTAATTTGATCATCATCAATGGTACTGTTAATAATTTTAGTATGAGTTGGATACATTTGTTCATCATTCTCATTGATGGATGAAGATTGTACCTCACTTACAAATGCAGACTCATAGCTTGGCTCATCATCAGAATTTTGATCAGCTGGTTGAATTCTGGCCATTAAGCATATGTTTGCACTAAGTTCTTCAATTTCTTCCATCCTTGAAGCATCAGCAAAGAGAAAATCATTCTGCTCATCGGTAAGAATTACACCGGCTTCATCCTGTTTTGCCAACAACATTTGCTCCATGAAATACTTCGAATCACGAACCCTTGGCTTGGGACAATTCCTAGCATAATGTCCTTTTCCACCGCAGTTATAGCATTGACCCGTTGAAGTATTGCCTGGAGTCGGAGTTCGAACAATCCTTTGAACATTTGCAGTCTCATTTGTAGCATTCATTCCCTCAACAACTTCTTCTTGAACATAAGCTCGTCTATTATTTCTTCCAACATTACCAGAATTTCTGCTTTGAATATTCACCCTGTCACCTTGAACGACTGCTTGATTTCTGGTATTAGACGAAGCACGAAGACGATTGTTTGTTGGATTAGAGAAATTTTGAGTAATGGCTTTGGCAAGTAACAACATAGCAGATGCTAGGGGATCTTCAGAATGGTTGTGAACATCATCCTGCTCATACTCTTCATCATAATCAACTACAGATGAAGGATGTGTCACATAATAAGAAGAGGTGTTTCTGGAAGATGAACCCGTGTGTGCTACTAGAGCCAAAGGATCATGAGACTTTTCTAACTTCTTTGCCCTTGAAGCATTAACCAATTTCTCAAATTGCGAAAGATAATCAAAAAGATCATCGAACGAATCAACTGTCAATTGCTTAGCCAAACGAACTTGAGTCACATATTTCAACCATTCCGGTTGCAAACTATTCAGAAACTTTGTGTTAACTGAAACAGTTGGAAACTTCATGTTGTTTCATTCCAAATCATTCATTAACTGAGCAAAACGATTGTAGACTGAAACTAGTGACTCTCCTGGTTCAGCAACAAATTGATCAAATTCATTTGTAAACCGCGTTTCTCTGTCAACTTGGTTTTGTATAGTTCCCCTCATCAAACGTTCAACACGAGCCCACATTTCCTTGGCCGTCTTACAAGAATCCACAGAATTGTAAATCTCATTAGGAATAGAAAGAAGAATCATATTCATGAGTTCCATTTCCGCATCATAGTACAATAAGTCATCTCCTTGAAGATCCTCTACTTCTTGCAACCTTGGTATTGTTGAACATGTAGGTGTGATATTCCTAAACACATAAGGGCCATCTTCTAGTGCTTTGACAAGCCACTTCCGGTTTTCCCTCTTACGATTAAGAAATCGTTTGAATCTACTCGCCCAAGGTATGTAACTACCCCTTTCAAGCATGGGTGGCCTAGTCTCGGAACCGGCATCAGTAAGGGATTGTTGGTATGTTTTGGATGTCGACATGTCTTAAGATTCAAAGATTGGATCTTTTTAGATGAATATGAGTGAGATTTGTGAGAAAATATCCAAACTCGGTAACAGTAGTCAAATTCGGTAACACTGTTCACGGACAACAAGTAATCTGAAAACGAATACCCTTGAACAGTACACTATCAAACTCGGAAATCTTCAAATAATAAACCCGGTAAACTGAAAACTACTCAAATTCGGTAACACTATTCACTATAAACTCGGTAAACCTAAATTGTTAAAATCCAACAATTATGAATTATTAATAACCACAAATTCGATGAAACCGAATTTTATGATTACTAGATAATCCAAGTGTTCTAAAAACTCATATTCGATGAAACCGAATTTGATTGCCGAGTTTAGTAAATCTTGAAAAACCGATTTTTAACACTTCAAAACACGATAAAACCGTGAAATGAAAGTGTAAAATGACTTGTAAAGCTTATTACTGAGTTTATACTTGGTAAAACTCCCTATATCACAAATTCGATGGAACCGAATTTGTGAACTTAACAAACTCGATAGAACCGAGTTTAATACCAAATTCCTAATAAATGATTTTTGATAGAACCAAAAGATCGTTTATATCTATTACACTAATATTTCGTACTGAATTTGCTAAATTTACAAGAAAAATTCTTCCGAAACTCAAAACCACTCTACCGAGAATACAAAGCTTCAATCAAAAATCAAATCCACACTTCCAAGAATGAAATGAACAGTTCCGAGAACACAATAACGTCCAAAAAACTCAAAATCACAGCCAAAATCAATCTCGAAACCTCAATAGTACTCACCAAATTCGGAAACCATCATTTCTTGATTCTCGGTCGAACAAAAACATGCACAAATCAAGCACTCTACTTCTCTATTGGCGATTGATACCACTTGATAGGTCATATGAATCTTGAATCAATCATATTAACATGTTAGAATGAGAGAATGAGAGCATGTAAAGGAAAAATTCAAATATTATTTAGGAGGGAAAATGAAAGTTGGTTACAAGAGCATCACCCTCTAATGAAGATTAGAGGGCTATTTATAGGCAATGGAAGGGAGGCTTCCCTTCCTTATTTTCCTAGCTTGACAATACTAGTCCCTAGACTTTGGTTATTATGTTATTTCTTACTTAAAGCATAATAAACCTTATTACAAGCTAAATTAAACTAAACAAAATAAAGTCTAATAACATAATATAATAAAACCACATAATTGACACTTTTTCATAATCCTAACACATTGTATATATCATATTCATATGTATACACTTGGCATTATTCTTATACAACCTATAATTAATTAGGTTGCATTCGGGTATTTACTTGAAGCATTATCATTTTGTGATATATATTGTTGATTCACTCATTCAAGGTGAGTTCATAGCCCCACGTTTTATATTTACAATGATTTACAAGTTTTGGGGTGAGAAACATATGCATGTTTTACAAATAGGACGCAAGTGTACATTTTAACTGATTACATGTTTGCCTAAGTAGCGATAACCCGCCTGAGCCCACAATCATGAACTATGAGTTGCTAGTATAGTGAGCGCGAATGTTATGAATAGATCTATTAGGAGTGCCATCCCTGTTCGGGTGGTTAGCTACCACTGGACGAACGTATACCATGTCGGACATAGGATGTTGCGGGTTAGAACATCTACATTGGGCAATCTTTGCAATTTATATTGAAATATATTTATGTCGAGCTTCAGTGTCATGAGCTTAGGAAAAC